>WEDG01002066.1:12500-183747 GCA_017591395.1 Schistocephalus solidus | reverse complement strand
TGGAGACCCTCACCTGGTTTAGCCCGCCGGTCATTACGGTTGCCCGGGGTGTGGCCCCTCAGAAGAACCCAACTTCGAGGAGCTACAGATGAGAGTTGGGTGCCAGCTAGAGGTGTCCACAGGAAAATTCACCACCTGTATGAGACAAATGGAGCGACCAAATGCTATTTGTGTGGTGCTACCCCTAACTAGTACCCCTACACACCACTTGCGAGATGTTACATCAGCGAACATACACACCATGCAAGATCGAGAGGTCAGTCGCCAAATGATCTGTCTGTCAATCGCATAGTGGTCTATCTGGTGGTATTAATTATTTTCTTCTTTTTATAGTATTTCGGTATTCCCACACTAATTTTCATCATTTTTTTACGCTACTTTAGCGCGGGATCCTGCCTTTGAATTGCTATCCATTCCCTTATGTTCTGACTGCCATAACCTCAGCATACATGTGTTAGACACCCAACGTCATAGTTATGTTATTCGGTTTCAATTTTGTTGTTTTTTTAAAAATTCTAAAAAAATGTAAGCGATCAATCGGGACTCAAACGGATAGTCGATGCTTCTATGAAGAAATTCAGATACATATCCGCAGGATTTTTCTCGGCCTAAAGAAACTTTGCCTGGTTTTCCAAAGCCCTCGAGCGGCATCTTCCGTCCTTATGAACATCAGAAGATGCACTTTTTCTCATCCATTGGAGTCAGTATATTCATGCAAGCCGGTTGAGCGTTTATAGGAAACATAGTATTCGTATTGGCTAGGTCTTTTAAGAGCGAAATTTTACAAAACATTGTGAAATAGGAGACAGCGTTAAGTGAAGAACATGAACGACAGGAAGGTATGAGGAAGCAAAGCTAGATCCACCAACTCATTGGTACTTTGTGGATATCCCACTTATTATACCAGTAGAAGAATTTATGATCTACTATAACACCGCGTTTTTGGAGCATGTATAATTTTTCTTTGTCAGAATAATTAATCTGTTAGCTAGTAAAACGGGAATGTATAATTTATTTGTTCCAAATGCCAGCACAAATATCACGAGGGTTGGTTCAGTAGTCCATATCAGCAGGAATGTTTTGGTGTTAAATAATCTAAGGCCGGTGGATAATAGACAAGCGGGGCCATCTAGTGGGTAAATGCAGTTTAACGCATGAGCGAACACACACAGCACACAAGTTCAAACGGTTATCAGCAGTCTGATGATCACATCAGTTTTTCCCTGACAGAATGAGGGCATGTCACAAGTTAATTAATGTCTACAGCGCTTGATAATTTATTTCCGACGCTGACAGTACAAACGCTTTAATAGGACTCTGAAGCAATATTATCTGCAGCATTCCTTGCAATCGTTTCTTCATTAGGATCAAAGTCTCCATAACGTAAGTAGGAATTAGATGAGAGTTCACATCAGATCGGAAACTAGTATGCCTTTCGGGTTTTTCCTTAATATAGGAAACCTATTGGTTATGAAACATTTTCAGAATAACAAGGATATTTTAGAAACTGGGATAAGTATATGCGCAGGCGTATATACATCCTTAAAAAAAGATGAACTTGCAGAATGCTGCATAAGAGAAATCCTGTCCTGTTATACCGCGCGAGCAAAAGAAGAAGACAGTAGTGAGTGGTCATCACTGTAGGCATTAGTCTATGGGGCAGCTGAGAAAATCCTCCTGTTAAGTCAGCTAAGGCCCCAGTCACTGGATCTGCGGAAGAATACTGATGTTGTCTGCCCTGGCAGCTTGAGCCAGGTGCCGCCACGATGCTTCCTTCCAACTTCTCCGAAGGAGGATGGCAAAATCGGCTAGGGAAGACCGGAAGAAATATTGGGCTGAACTAGCGACCCCAATGGAGCAGGCCTCAAAGGTACGTGACCCCCGAAATCTTGATTAATTTATCCGCCAATTTATTGGCACGCCCTCTACACTGAGCAACTCTGTTAGTGACGTGAATGGCAGCTTTATTGTTGACAACTCGGCCAAGGTCGAGCGCTGGAATGAGCACTTCCACCACCTTCTCAACCTCAAAACCAAGCCCAGCACCTCAGTTTCCTCACTCTCCTGCCTATGCAACGTCATGCCATCGCCCTGCTGAAGGAGAAGTCGCTGATGCCATACAAAGGTTGCTCAACAACAAGACACCTGGCCACGACGGTATACTAGCTGAAATCTACAAGTATTATGCCAACAAACTAGCACCCTGGCTTCATGAAGTGATTGCACAGGCTGTGAATGCTGGTCGATACGCGTGGAAGATGAGCCAAAACAGGATGCATTGACTACCACTGTTTAAGGATTATCATTCGAGTGAATTACACTGACTCCGTGTGAAATGAGACAGTCCGCACTCGCTGCGAAAACATGGCAAGGATATTCCAAGCCATCCAAGAACGACGGCTGAGATGGTTTTGGAAAGTTCTGCGTCGATCACCTCACGAGCAAAGTGTTACGGCCCTTGATCTGGCCCCATTACCCAATTGGAGGCGTCGAAGAGGGGGTCAGCTCAAAACCTGGCTCGACACCGTTCGCCAAGACATTAAAGTTTTTCTTGGAGCTTCGGTATTCGACGTCCACCGTTGGCGAAGAGAATGGATTAAGCTGCCCAGGTTTGCTGTCGCAGCTCGTCATGCATGGAGAGGCACAATACGCGACATCACCGAGGCTGGCTAGGTCAGGCATGATCACAGCCGTAAAAAGTAGAATTAAGTACGTCAGGCGTTATTTTGTTGAACTCTTATAACAAATGCCGAACCTGAGGTGCGTTGTGGCAGGCGAAGCTTAAGGCTTAAGGTGCATCAGCTACTCTGGCTATTAATGACACTGCCACCGCACACCTGCCACACTTGCCCCATGGGATCTGATTTTGACTTGCGGCACCTTCAGGAGCGTCACCCGCCGCGTCAACCACCTGCACCCTCTCCGGTATTTCTGACTTTGTCATGAAACCTGGCTCAGGTGGGGGAGGGGGATTTTGAGAGCTGAAGTGCAAGTCTACGAGCACTCAAAACTAATCCACGCGCATGTCAGCATCCCTGCACCAGCATGCCGTGGAGCAGACAGTGGACATCGTCAGACTACAATGGTCGAATGGTCGGCTGCTCAAACGCAACTTGAACACCCCATGTCTTGGTCGACGCAGCATGACCCAATAGACACGACACCCCCGCCTAATGCAGAACACACCATTGGACAACAATTAACTTGCTCCACAGGCCTATTTAAGCAGCTGCCACCTCTGTCTTATCCTCAACTAGGCATGACTGGTCACAGTCAACAGCAGTCCTGGACACGCCAGTGCCCACTGCAGCTTGCGTCAGCAAATTAGTGTGTTGTCTGGGAACAATCACAGCGTAGAATACTACAAAGGCTTTTAAAATATGAAGTAACGTTTCGGCTTGCTCATATACTGAAGGAAATATGCAACGTGTCACCTCGTCCGAAATGCTGTAACGGTACTGCATATTACAGTCTGCCGTGTGATAATAAATTTAAATATTTAATTCGGACAAATGTGGACACTGAGTGCCCAATCATGACAATAGAAAATGAAATGCACAACGTATCAAAACTTATACAATGGTTACGAAATTGTTTTTACAATCACACAACTTGTACAGAGAAGCAAAAATTACAGATGCGCAAATGAGGCTTCGCGTGAGATACACTTATAAGCAAAACTTGGAAAACGCAAGTATTTGCTGCCTTATTATGATAGGTGTACGTCACAGACCTACTCCTGTTTAAACGAGAACGACCATTTAACGATCGGACGTGAGAGCCTGCACGTGCAGAAGGCATCCTAAATATATTTTATCGAAAATTTATTTCCGGTTCACAAAGGAACAAAGAATGCGTTCAGAATACTTAAATCATACACGTGACCGACGCTTTATTTTTTAGATGGACTGATTCTCCTTAGCAGAAGCTGACTTTTTGGGTCAGGAGAACCGCCTCCCTTCCAACTTCGTATCTATCCCACCTGCTTCGTTCAATGCTTCTCAGGACGGAGGTTAATCCACTCTTGGTATCAATAAAGTGGAACGACAGCAGAGCGGCGTCTCTGATATTGCCTTTTTCAGTCACCGTCACAGTCGTCAGAAGGTTACAATGACTTGCGGCCAGCTGTAAATGTAATTGCCTTGTGTATACACTTTCGAAGATGCGCTGGACTCCTTTAACGTAGGCGCTACACATTGACGGCAGGAGGTTACAATGACTTGCGGTTAGCTGTTAATGAATGTTTATTGTACACAAACATTTGAAGATGCACTGGACCCCTTTTACTTTGGCGCTACACATTATTGGCAGATAAGAAGACGATGAATGCAGCGGGCTTGCGCTTCCTGCATATAATGCGTTGGCTATTGTGCCCAGAATGAAAAAAAATAACTTTCAATAACCCCACGTGACTTTACATTTCAAACTTGTGTACCTGTTAGTCCGGGGTGAGGGTTATGGTTTTCTGGTTGAATATCAGAACCATAAGATCGTCCACCACTAGGAAACAAGAGCAAACACTTATCATGGATTTTTATTGAGTACAATTCACTGTTAATAGACTAGTGCTGAATTTGAACGTTTTCTTCATGCATCAGGTTAGGCCGGACCTCACAACTGCAGTTTTAAATTCGATCAATATTTGCAGCTGAGGTCTAAAAGCCCTTTGAAAGTTAAGAGGCTGAGCATCTTGCGAAATTCATTCTGTAGAAGAAATAGATCAACTAACAAATTTTGGGAAAATAATCTGGTGTGAATTATCATGAAGTGTCTACGTTCCTGTTGGAGTTGCAGCTGTGAGCTTTACGACCATATACAATGACGCAGATCGAGGTTGACTGCATAAAACTGAAAGGAGTTTATTGAACCTTTGCTTTTGAGGATAAGAAGTCTGAAATTGAGGATTTTTAATGTGGTCCTTATTCAATACCTTCAAGGCAAAACACCGGCGAGAGAGAGCACGATTACTGAAGTTCAAGTCTGTGGGCATGCTTTCGTATGAAAGGTTTTTTGAAAGGGGTGGATAGATAGCCGAGGCAAATTAAGGTGTACTTGCGAGATAGTACATCAGCGAACATACACACCACGCAAGTTCAAGAGGTCAGTCGTCAAGCGATCCGTCTGTCAATCGCATAGTGGTATTAATTCTTTTTTTCTTTTGATAGTATTTCGGTATGCCCACACCACTTGTCATCATTTTTGTTCGCTACTTTAGCACGGGATCCTGCCTTTGAATTGCTCTCCATTCCCTTATGTTCTGACTTCCATGACCTCAGCATACATGTGTTAGACATCCAACGTCATTTTTCTGTTATTCGGTTTCTATTTTTTTATTTTTTTAAATTCTAAAAAGGTTTTAGGCTATCAATCGGGGCTCAAAAGGATAGTCGATGCTGCTGTGAAGAAATTCAGATACGTATCCGTAGGATTTTGCTCGGCCTAAAGAAACTCTGCCTGGTTTTCCAAAGCCCTCGTGCGGCAACTTCCGTCCTTATGAACATCAGAAGATGCACTTTTTCCCATCCATTGGAGTCAGTATATTCATGCAAGCTGGTTGTAGGTGTTGATCAGAAACATGGTTTCCGTATTGAGTCGCAAGCAGATTAACACTTTCTCTAATGTTGAGGATACATTATAGCTGGTAATACAGCACATACTTAGCAAAAATATCTCTAGGGCCTGAGTTAAAAGCGGTTTGGCCACTACAAATAGGAAGAGGAACTGAAGAATTTGTCGTCCCTGTTGGCGTCCATGTTCAGGGCTAAAAACCGCATGGTTATGCGACCTCGTTACGAGCAGTTTCGGTCTCACGGACTCGCGAAGGCCTGACCGACCTCACTCATGCACAAACTTGTGTCCACATAGTCGTGGCTGCCCAAGCATGCTCCCCAAACGGACCGCGTGGTCGATGAGATAGAACAAAAAGCGAGTCAGATCAGAGCACGGCTGGCAGGTAGATTACCCCGGGAAGATAGGTAACCTATTATCCTAGATACTGGATTCCCGGTGAGTCCACAGATGGCGGATAGTCGAAAGGCCTTCAGTGGAGATTAGATAAGCAGACTCTCGAGTCTGGTGAATAAGCAGTCGTGGACCAGCAGAGACAGTGCTACCAGGGTGCGACGGGCTGAGGTCGGACACGCCAAAAGCCTTTAAAAAAGCCTTAAAGCCCGCAATTAAATAAATTCACTCGCCTCCACTGCCTTTTGGGTAGGCTCTTAAACCAAAGCACTTAAGGAGACAACCTCGACTAAACAATTTGAGTGGCTGTTGTGGATACGCCCGTTCTCGCAAATACTAAGATATTACATGAAAATATGTCTGGATATAGCACTACGATCTATACAACGGCATCCGCACCATAGTCTATTGGTGCGGGTGAATAATATGCAAGTCTGTGGGCATGCTTTCGTATGAAAGGTTTTTTGAAAGGGGTGGATAGATAGCCGAGGCAAATTAAGGTGTACTTGCGAGATAGTACATCAGCGAACATACACACCACGCAAGTTCAAGAGGTCAGTCGTCAAGCGATCCGTCTGTCAATCGCATAGTGGTATTAATTCTTTTTTTCTTTTGATAGTATTTCGGTATGCCCACACCACTTGTCATCATTTTTGTTCGCTACTTTAGCACGGGATCCTGCCTTTGAATTGCTCTCCATTCCCTTATGTTCTGACTTCCATGACCTCAGCATACATGTGTTAGACATCCAACGTCATTTTTCTGTTATTCGGTTTCTATTTTTTTATTTTTTTAAATTCTAAAAAGGTTTTAGGCTATCAATCGGGGCTCAAAAGGATAGTCGATGCTGCTGTGAAGAAATTCAGATACGTATCCGTAGGATTTTGCTCGGCCTAAAGAAACTCTGCCTGGTTTTCCAAAGCCCTCGAGCTGCAACTTCCGGCCTTATGAAAATCAGAAGATGCACTTTTTCCCATCCATTGGAGTCAGTATATTCATGCAAGCCGGTTGTAGGTGTTGATAAGAAACATGGTTTCCGTATTGGCTTGGTCTTTAAAAAGCGAAAGTTTAAAAACCATTGTGAACTAGGAGACAGGGTTAAGTGAAAAACATGGATGACAGGAAGGTATGACGAACACACACAGCACACAAGTTCAAACGGGTATCAGCAGTCTGATGATCACATCAGTTTTGCGCTGACAGAATGAGGGCATGTCACAAGTTAATTAATGTCTGCAGGGCTTAATAATTTATTTCCGACGCTGACAGTACAAACGCTTTAATAGGACTCTGAAGCAATTTTATCTGCAGCATTCCTTGCCATCGTTCCTTTATTAGTGCAAGGATCAAAAACTGCATAAAATAAGTAGGAATTAGATGAGAGTTCACATCAGACAGGAATATACGATGCCTTTCGTGTTTTGCTTAAATATAGGAAACATATTGGTTATGAAACGTTTTCAAAACTACAAGGATATTTTAGATACTGGGATAAGTATTTGCGTAGGCGTATGTCCGTGTGTAAGAAAAGATGAACTTGCGGAGTGCTGCCTAAGGCGTGTAAAATAAGCTACTTGTTTTACCCCTGGTAGTACTTTTTTGATGACCATAGTATGTTACGCCTGCTATTTCTTACTCAAGCTCAGTTTGCAAAATGGTTTTAATAACCAGCGTTCCTTACTACTTTCTTAAGCATAGAAGCTTTTTTGAAGGATTAAAACATATTTTCATAAAAAATACAGCGTGACTATCATTGTTAGATGGAAACGTGGTTGGCCAAGGAAGACGTTTGTTAAAAAATCGCTCTTACACTTGGAAACCTGAGGTTAATTTTGCTTCCACAGATTGTCCGTCCTTATAATGAAACGGCTGAACTGTGATCGGACCTTTATTGCAAAAAAACATGTAACGCGTACCGCCCTCTAAATGCTTAGTACAAAAGGCTGTTTGGGAGGAAAAAAAGTAAGAGGACGTGATTTTCTGATCAGTGACACCATTTCCCTTTAGCAAATGCATTAAAGCAATGTATTGACTCTTTTGTAAACGGTTGGCACTTCCATAGGACTTAGTCCAGTCTTGCTTAATATTCTTTCTTTTTGCATAATTTTGAACCCGATGGTTGCCAAGCCTCAATTGGAGGGTTTTTGTCCTCCACTGCCTCTATTGCCCAATACCACCTCGTATCAAGGTCTATTGCGCTCAAGTGGAAGCCCTGGACACCTTCAGCTACCCAGGCAGGAACCTCTTTCAAAGCACCAAAATCATCGAGAGGTAGCCCACAGGATCACCTGAACCAGCAAACCTTGGCAACATCGATATAATCTACACTTAAGAAAAAAACTCCAGATGTACAAAGCTGTCATCTTGCCGACGCTACTGTATGGAGCGGAGACCTAGACGGTGTATCAAAAGCAGGCATGGAAGCCCAAGCACTTACACCTAAGCTGCCCACATAGAATATTAAGGCTGAGATGCCAATATAGGATACCAGACAAATAAGTGCTAGAACGAAAAGATCTCTTCAGTAGCTTTATGCAGCTGAGACAAATGCCACTTGACTGAAGCTGCCACCTCGTGTGGATGGACGACGAGCGAATTCCCAAAAGGTCCTTATATGGGGATGTCGCCACAGGTTTTCGTTGACAAGGGGATCATATGCGGCGGTATAAGGACACTCTGACTACTTCCTTGAAGTAACTGCAGATCAATTCGGAACTGTAAAGACCTCGTTCGGAAACGATCGCCATGAGGAGCAAACGTCTATGAAACCAACGGAATCGCTGCCACCAAGGCCAAAAAGGCGCCACTCAAGTCACAAGCGCCTCGGAAAAACAACGTAAACGCCTAGGCCCTTATAACATGTCCGCGCTGTCAACGCAACTACCGCACGCGCATCGGCCTGATCGGACACCTTCGGACGCAATGCAAAATCAATCAAATTAAAATTCTTCGTCAACTTCTGCCAACTCTACTTCAGAGCCCCACGACAATCACCCCTTGTACCAATCACCTCACTATCACTATCATAGGGATCACATCCCAATGCCCGTCACTTGCTGCTTCCTCGACCACAACAACCGCCACCGCCATAATCACCACTACCAGCGATGGAGAATCGGTTTACCCTGTCCTTATTGTGACTGTACATTCACCTGACGAATTGGCCTGGTTGTTCACGTGCGAATCCATCGAACAGAGAACGGTGAATCAGTACCTGGAGGACAAACTCACAGAAAAGATTGTCGGATCCACTGCCCTTGCGCTTTAACACACGGCCTGGGTCTATTTCGTCAAATGCGCATCCATGAAATTAGCCGCAATGTCAACAGCACCGATGCCTAGACACACACTCCGCTGTGCCACTTTCAACGCCACTGCCACTACCATCATCACTTTCACGAACGACAACCCTGCCCCTCTATATTTCACTTGCTCACACTGCCCTCACGACTTCACATTACGCATCGGCCTGGTCGGTCACCTGCGAATCCATCGCACGAAGAATGGCGAACCAGTGTTTAGGACCCCAACATATAGTCACCGCGCCCTCCTGCACTGCCCTCCCTGCTCCCGTGATTCCGCAACAGACCACGACGTTGGCCTAGCGTATGTATGGTGTGTTGAATGGCTGACCAGTGGACAGGGAGTCAGACGGCGATGACTCCTTCTTACCCACTGGTTTTGTGAATTTTGTTTTGTGTTTTAAGGGAGCCAGTTCATGCTGTGTCACACGAAGACGGGTACGCAGGCCCGACAGCCAATGCGCCCAGTCCCACCTCAGACACCTGACCGGCTTGGATGGTGCTCTGATTTTTGGGGTTGGGAACAGTGAGGTTGAACTTTGAGCGCATTGTCCTCACTAGAAAAATTTGACGCGCTGGAAGCTATAACGGTGCACTAAAATTCGTGGCTTGGAAGTTTGCCAACTGAAGGGATAACTCGGACAGCGTGTTCAGCCCCGTGTGGGTTTTGTGTGGAGTGGCTGACTGGCGGACTGAGAATCAGGCTGCAATGGCTCCTCCTTAAGGTGACCTTTATGACACTCCCACTCAATCGGGATCCGAGCCACCCCTCTCTTTGTCGTTGTGTTAACTTTTGGTTTTGGACCAAAGTGCAAGGCCCTGCACCCTATCCAATATCTGCTCTATTGCCTGTGTCTAGACACCGGACTCAGGTTGAGGAGTAGAACAGAGAGGTGAATGTAGCACAAGTCTTCTTTCACGGTAATTCAGCGCAAGTCACCATCTCTGCACTAGACTTTTCTGGAGCATCCCACGAAGACCGTCGGACTGCGACGGTCGAACTAACAATATATGTGTTATCGCAATCAAATTAGCATATTTTCATGTCGAGTATCGGCGTTGCCTGCAGCAGTATTCGCAGTAAAGTCTTTTCTTTAGAGGCGACGTTTTTCACATTCCAAGCACTTACCGCTTCTGCATGTAATTTGGCTATGCAAACTTATTTCTGGGAGTGCAGGGTAACGAAAGAAACTCAAAAAATAACTGCTCGGTTCTTGGTTTATGCTAAATCGCTACCTCCCCTCCCTTCTTGCACAAAGAAAACTGCTATTAAAGCTCCTTTCCTGTTAACGTCAAACACCTCCGCTCAAGTGCTCTTCTAGAAATCTGGTGAATCACAACTCTTTCCTCGCATAATATTATCCCTCTTTATTTATTTTATCTGGCGGAGGTTTCAGTTTAAAAATATCGGCAGATATTGCCGAATGCATCGACATCACTGAAAAAGATTACCTGGCTTCTGCGAAATCTGCAGAAACATTTGCTGAAGATATCGATACCTATGTTTTCCTATCTCCGCCCGCTGACATTGAAAGCACATTAGCAATGCAGCAAAAGACAAGGGAGACTAGAATGGCCATTTATAGCTCAAAAGCCATCATCAGCCAGTCATACCCAACTCCAGGTGGCACATCACTTGAGATTCGAACCCGCTATCTATCGATCAGAAATCAAACGCTCTAACGATTGACCAATTTCCTCGTTGTCCTGCCGACTTACATTGGGAATGTTCATCAACGATTATTCATGTTTCCAATCTAAACTTGCAATAAAATTACCAAGGAATGTGATGGTTAGACTTCTGATCATTAGGTTACGGTTTTAAGCATCGGGTGGTGCAAAACCTGGAGTTGTATATGACTAGCTGACGACAGCTAATAAGCTGAAAATGGCCATTTCAGTCTCACGTGTCTTTGCCGGCAATATAAATCTGCCTATTCTACTACTAGCTGCTGTGCGGCTGCTGACGGTGCTCGAGAATGAGCCCAAGGTGGACGAGTGAGTTCCGTTAAAGATCGGTGAGCGTTCATCAACGAATTTGGAAATCACAACCAGCAAGCACCTTGCTGAAATGCCCCTTCTAGGGTGCAGAGTAAAGATGTCGTTACATTTACAATAATAGGTATTCATTTTTGTAAACCTTTCGACTCTTGCGCACTTCGCCAGTTTATCTTCCATTCACAATGAATTGAGCCTATTTCGCTGAAAATTTTGAATGATAGTTAAAAATAAATTAGATTCTATTCGCTTTTTTTCTCTCTTACAGTGCTTTGGTTCCCCAAGTATGGTTTAAGTGTATTCTCTTATGTGTCCATGACAAGTTATTCAGCTTGGTTTGAGATTTAATCAAGATTTCTTTTGAAATACAGTGACACTGTGCTGAAAGCGTTTCGACTGATTTACAAATAAATCACATATATCTTATTGAATGTCGTTTGATAAGTCTTTCATCTCATGAGACTGTAAATACAGCAAACACATTTTGAGTGCACACGTGAGATGTTCATTGCTACTGACCAGAGTTGTACCTACGTGTTTTAAATAATCCTTCTCTGGGTTACAGGTGGAACCATACGCACAGCACAGGTCCTTCTTGACACGCCTCCCAGCAGTTACCACAATTGAGTAAGCGCCTCAAGTTCTGATCGGGACCGAATGACAGTCGAGGTAATTTGTCGCCATAATATGAAAAATCTGTGAAAGGCGGTTTAGATAGTACGGGAACTTCGTAAAATGAAAACACTCAAGCAGAAATGGAGAAAAAACCTAAATGTCAGGTTGTTTCACTCACAGTTTACGTTGTTAGGATAAAAGAGGAAGAGGGCAATATAAAAAGACCAGAAAATACTTTTTTCTATCGCTATTTGCATTAAGAACAACAAAACATTATGGCCTGAACATTTTTACATATATATATAATTATAATTAGCGCATCTTTGATAGATATAAACATTTGTCTCATCCTATCTGAAACAATGATGATTATACGCATTGCCTCGTAAGTCACATGTAAACAGTTTCTTTTAAAACAAACAAAGCAGGAGCCATTTTCAAATTCCTATGTCCGCAATGCATGAGACACACGCTTTTATCGGTTTAAATGTGAATTGCAATGCCTTGTTCTTATCTTATCTCCTCATGTTTAGCCACGACCAACAGCAGCTTATAGGAAATTACCGTCATAGATGTTAAACACGTTATAAAGCATTTTAAAGTTATGGCACCTAACGACGGTATAATAAAAAGCGATAAAACAAAAAAACTTGTTATCTCTAAAACGTCAATCATGTCATGAGAAGCACAATCTGAAATCGCCAATCGGAAAGACTTAACAGCAGGGGACATAAATTGACGCATATAAAACTGTCATGAAGGCAGACCGTCATTCAAAAGATTATATCAAATATGAAGAGCTTTCATCTGATCTCGTTGCAAACCTTATATGTTTTTCTAATGTTCAATCGCTTGGTGACAGGTTGCTTTCAGAATTGGTACCCAGGTAAGTAGGTTTTACTTAAAATTGTTCTCCTATCCACACATGCATTTAATTAGTTTCCTGGTGACTTGAGGGTAGAGTTTATTTTAGAATTTCTGGAAATTCGCAAAACGCCCACATAGTTATTCATATTTAGATGACTATTTTTATTTATTCCGTCAATTCTGCATTTAATTGGTTTCCCTATGCCCTCAGCATTCAGCATTCATGCCTGATAATATTTTAGCAAGCAAAGGTCGAGCAAGCCAGTTACTATTTACACGAAATGATTCAATATACAGCCATATTACATTTTCTTTGCTAAGGGAGTAAACGTAAGTTGATATATAGTGATTCGAATTTCGGAATTTTATAAAACAGCAAAAAGTATTTACTTCTTAGCATTGGTGAAGCATGTGCCACTGACCTTTGGTTATCCTCCGACTAGCATTCAAATCCAATAGGAAATTTTTTTATATGATAAAATATAAAAGAAAATTTAAAAAATCAAACCAGAATGTTGATTTGTACGGAAATCTTTGTAATAATCTGTTGTGTAAATACACACGAACAGCATGATTTCCTAGGGTGCATTTACAGTTTGCCTGCGTCAGCATTGGAAGCTTAGGAATAATTATTTTAGCTAAATGAAAACTAATTAACTTTAATGGTAAATGTCAATAAATCTAAAGCAACAGTTTGAAAGAGAAACACACAATCGGTAGTCTCTCTATCTAGGGCGCGTGATCCACCTTACATGACTCTCACCCTTCTTAATGTCATGTAGTTCAGCGAATGGCCGTGGGTGAGACCGTGGACAAGATATTCAGCACACTACGTTCGGCACAACCCTTGCATTCTAAAACCGTTTCATTTCTCATGTACCCATGCGGTGAAGCATATTTTCAAAACGATGGCTGTAACAAGGTTTCGAACATTTGGTTTTGTCGACTGGCTTGCACTGACCTCAGCCTTTGCATTGCGAATTCGGCTAACGACCAGGGTAAGCAAACTTAACTTTCTGTAACATGTTGCGTTCAATTTCAAAAGGCCCAAAGTCGCCTACTTTGATAGCAATCATATCCTTCTCGACAGTATATAATTTCCATTCTATTTAAGTAAATAGGATAGTATTTAAATGTTTAGACGTTCAGATAAACAAGACAGGAAAAAAATGACGGGATAACTACCATTCTAAATGGAATGAGTTTTTAATCCCAACACCTCAGTCATGTAATTATGGCAGGCATTAGATAAATATTAATCAAATAACAGGTGAGTTTGTTTTTATGATCTGCTAATACGATATAAAACAACCGAACTCTTTTATGTAAGAAGGCTCTATTCCAGCTGATTTTCGGCGATGTTTAGTGTAATATTTTAATGAATGGTTTACTAAGGTAATGGGCAGTTTAAGCGGTGGTATCCACGAATAGGAACAACGCCTTCGTGGTTTGGCAGGAGAAGGTCCGGTGGAATTTAAAACATACTTCATCTTGTTCCTCCTTGTCAGCATCCTGCAAATTTGAAAACCATCCTGTCCTGTTGGTTTCAGAGGAGAGTTGGCTGTACACAACAAAAACAAGAGAGCATATAATTTCTAATTTTTCAAGATATTGACAAATAGTATTTGCACTGGTAATTATTCTGCAGAGGTCTTGATGCTTAGAGAAAATTGTTCAAAATTTTAAGTGATGATTCTCAACCGATTCATCAAGTTTATTTGCATTTCACTACTAGTCTTCGCATTCACTTGCTTTAATCCGCAATATGAGTTTCCTTAAATGTACCTTCTAGACGCTGTCAAACAGATGATACAGGAGTTTAGTATGAAGGCGACCTCATGATCCATGTTTAGGCGCAGCATAAGAAATTTAAATTATTACATTTCATGGGTGCCAGCATTGTGTGTGTTCGTTTTATTTGCTTTAAAAATACGAACCCAATAATAACAGATACTGCATTCATCAGCAATGGCGTTCCAACAGTCATACTTCACAAAAAATGGACAAACATTTCAATAATTAGTTAATGCACTGCCCCAGGAATGACCATGGTGTGCTAACGTGTGGTTAAAAGCCATGATGCAAAGTAACATTTGGGCCTCGATTACACAGACAGCCTTCGAGGGACCATTGATTGTTATTCATGCATACGAGTAAAGTTGAAGATAATTCTTGTTAATATGGTCTTCTGGTTTTATGTAGTTTTTAAGACAATGACCAGTATATATATATATATATAGAAAAAGCTTTCGTAATTTGTAGTTTCGAAACCCTACAAACAAATTTTGATCTTTTTAAAGAATCCACTACTCAACTGGAAAAGATAATCTATGACAAAATTTCGATAAATTTGGTGGTCAGATTCGTCAAGGACAACCTCCTTATAGATGCTATGCAAATTAAAGAAAGTAACGGTGTACTTCTCTACCGAAAATATTACAACACAATTAAAGCAGCGTTCAATTTGGAAAAATCTGGTAACGTTCCAGACCAAATGCTCCGTTTATTTTTAAACCATTTTTTGAATTTGAAAGAATTTTAAATAAAAATAAATTGTAAAAGGTATGTCGGCTTCTCATTTGTTATCATTATATAGTTAATGCTAATGGCCGAGTATATGTATGCATGTCTTGTTTTGTCTATCTAAAAAAATTATCTGATTATGCGATTTTAGCAAACAAATATTTCGGAATCGCCACATCTTCACTTGGGTATACGGCAAAAAGGGCATAGGCCCGTTAATCCTCGATCGATCATTTTGGCCCAAGTAAAGACATAATCAACTATGCTTTATAGTACGTCTTGGTGTGTCAAGTACAAAGGAATGATTTTAAATAGCAAAGGCTTCACTTTCAGATAGATTAGTGCTCTGCTTTGAATCATTAAATAACGCCTTATCGTTTTATTCAATTTAATAGAGAGAAAAAAATACGCTTTATTTTGAAAGTATCATTCAAACTTCTCAGCAAAAATGGCACTTTTCACTAAGAGAATAGGAGAAGTTAACATATTAAACATGAATCAAAAATTCAAAAATGGATACTTAGTGGGAGAGACGATTCCAATCTTAGCTTCTGTATTTTAATCTTTTTCACTCGTAAGGTAGCATGCTAGAAATGGCAAAACAGAGTGCTGATATGCCCATGTACGGCAAGCTCTATGACGTAAGCCTCGGCGAATGGGACGGGATCACTTCACGGCAGTCAGGTCGAAGTGGAGGGTGTGGGTAACATCAAGGAAAATTCACCCAGCAAATTGTTTAACTGTTTTGAAGTTCCGTATGGTAGTCAAATTTACTAAAACAGTATAAGAAACAACGGCAGCAGAAGAGAGCATTCGAAGGATTGGTTTTAAATCAACAAATCCATTTTATGCAAATAATGGTGAAACAATAAAGGATGGGGGCAGAATGCATGCCCTTATAAATCACCAGATAAGTGCTTGAGGTGTGTGATAGGAACGTAAACGACGGATACAATATAGAAGTTTACGAATTTTAATAAAAAGTGTATCAATATGTATGGAGAATAGAAAATGGAATGTCAGAGTAATGCCAAGGTAACAGAAAGAGTATTGCTCGTTGGGAAGGATGGCTAAGGATTCAGAAATAAAAGAGGGTCGCAGGCGAAAATCACACTGAACAGATTTCTCATGATTGATATGAAGACCATTATTTGACGGTCATGCAGAGGCATGGTCCAGGCCATCTATCAGAGTATGGAGATATGTCTGATTTTTAAGAGGATGGCCAGCAAGCATATCGTTGACATAAATTATATGCAAACAGTCGTTTAGTGCTTCCAAATCATCAGTAGGGAGAGAGAAGGGGTGGGGGATAAGATGGCACCTTTAATAACATCATGGTTGTTGAGACCGTAGATTTCCACCTGCCGCATTGACTGACCTGAGTGTGAAAAGTAAAAATGTCTTCGAGCCAAGAGACAATTAAGCCGGGAGAGCCACACATGGATGTTTTCGTAAGAGAAATGGTGAGGGATGGTATTGAAGGCGCATGAGCAGTCAAGAAAGGCACATCTTATTTAAATTACTTTGAGCCGAATTTATCACAAGGGCAATGACGTCTAGGGCACTACGCCTTGTCTCATATGCAAATTGTTAGAGGTCAGAGAAATTGGAGGAAAATGGCTTGTGTAAATGCAAAGCGACTCTGTCAGTAAGCTTCAGTTATGCGGACGAGTGGGCAATTGGGACCAAAATTGACCAAGTTATAATGGATATGGGTGATTCTTATTGAAAGCCAAAAATCAGGAATCTTAGACTCCACGAAGGACATATTTTTAAGGTGTATCAAAATAGGGGCAATGCGAAGGCAGATTATTTTAGAATAAATGGTGAGACATTATCCGCACCAGCAGCTGTTTAACCCCGGATATTTTCTAGGGGTTTCTCCACTTTTGCCACTGACAGGAGAAACAAAACGCTTGGTAGAAGCGAAGGGTTGTTAGAGGGGGGATTGGGGTCAGAAGAAGTATGGGTAATATGTTCATTTAGAGAGTCAACATCAGCATCAACAAGTTCCAAATTACGACATTGTTCAGTAAGACACTTAAATTCCTCCAGAGTTCAGCAGAGGAAATCGGAAAAGAAGCGGGATAAATTTTTGTAAGGCCTAAAAGAACAAAATGATCGGAACCGTACAGTGGAGCTTTGTTCTTTACACAACAAAGCTTATGATGGTTGGTCAAAACGTGATAAAGAGGGCCATCAGCGCGAGTATTTAAGGAAATAATGTCATCCAAGCTTACCAGCGTAAAGGGACATAGATCCATACAATTAAAGCCGCCAACTAAGGGAAGAAAGATAATCAGAAGACAATTAGGCATTTGTGAAAGAAAGTCAGAAAAAGGGTTAGGTTACCTTCACAGGTAGACTGGGAATATAATTACTAACAAATATAATGCGTTTAAATACATTTAACAATCGGGGCTTACATATGATAACGATAACGTTTATAAAAGCATCAGAGTACGAAAATAAGGACATAGAGTTAATACACCAATCCTTGTTGACCGAAATATCCACCCCATCTCCTCTGTTGGAGGATGAAGATTTTTAATCAGTTCGAAAGCAGGAGAAATATTGTGTGGCTAATTAGTTGGTCGTCAATGTCATTATTTAACCATATCTTTTGAAGACAAATCATTTCAGTCATACTGTGCTCTTTTCTCAAAAAACGAAGCTCCATATCGTGAGTTTTGTTAAATGTCGAACGAAAGTTTTTCGACAGGAGGACTGGAATTGACAGTTTGTCTTTCAGTTTATGCTTTAAGAAGATTTTCCAACAACAGCGGTATTTGTTACAAAACCGGATGAATTAACCGCGGGACGACCACAAATCCAACGTTTTGGCCGAAAACTGCAACAGCTGGCATCGTGGAAAGTATTCGGTAAATGTTTCAGTTTACGTGCATTCAAAAAGATGCTGGAACACAGTAGAGGTGACCTCATAATCGTAGTTCAGACAAACAAGGCAGCGAAAAAAAGATCAGATATCGAAAAAAATAGGTGGAAGATTATAAAATTGCAGAAAATGTCTGGTGAGTGAAGAACAAATAAAAATGGTGGATTAAATTCAAAGAGCGCTCCTTCAAAAGTCAAAAGTTAACTTGTTTAGCGAACTTCCTTGATAGAGGTGTCACTGTTTAAAGGTTCGTAACACTTTCAGTCTCCGGTGCGCACCAGTTGTTACACATTATTTCAGTTTAATTAATAAAGATAATAGGCAATATATCGGAAAACTCTACAGTTAAGACGACAGTTTGCTTGACACAGCTGGGCACGCACACAGATAATTTTCACATTTAAAATGTACTCATATAAATAAAGGAACAATGTTTTACAAAATTAACTAGATTTCAGTGTCAAGCGAAAACAAGGACACAATTATCTAAGCGGTTCTTGAAGAGTTGCATAGACGTCGCCTCCGTGACTGATTGTGGGAGATCGTTCAATGCTTTTACAGCCCCTTGCGTGAAAAGGTTAGAGCGAAAGTTCAGCTTGGACGTTTTCGTGCGTAGCTTCATCGAGAGACCCCAAAGATTGGTCGAAATCAGCCACGGTATCGTGTACAAAAACCTCTGTCCATGCTCCAGACAATGTATTATATTGTAGACAAGGATAAACTCATATCTTTGCTGTCTATAACTCAGAGAGAATAGATTTAGGCTGTTCAGGCGTTCTATGTGGGATCAGTTTTTTGATCATTTACCAGGATTTTGCATGGCGTTGTCGATTTTAAGCGTCCATTTTCATTTGGTATCCATGGCTGCCATGCATGTGTGCGATATTCTAGAAGAAGCCGACCAAAGTTGTCCTTTTATCTCTCAAAAGATCTTTGCCAAGGCTTAAAAACGCCCTTTTGGTTGCATGCATTACTCCCACGGCATTATTTTCAGCCCTTATGCACTGCAGTGCTGGGATTCATTTTGCTCCATATCCAAACACCGAGATCCTCCTGCAGAAAGGGTAATATGCTGCAGGTGACAGTTCAGTTCAGTTCAGTTCAGTTCAGTGTATTTGAGGAAAATAGGCTTTCGCCTTTGAAATCCCTATTTGTTACATAAAAGTTGCAAGAATAAGAAGCAAATTAAAGAAGTAACAGTCAAGTGAATGCAGGCAGGTTTACGTGGTACACTGATATTGTTAAGGTTAAGTAGTCACATAGTCTTCGTGGTACTGTAACATATGTATGTCAAGCCGATGTTTGAATGTATACACAGACTGGGACATGACAATCGCCTCAGGTAGGTTATTCCACGGTTCCACGACACGGTTGGTGAAAAAATACTTCCTCACATCCAATCTTACTTGGGGCACACTTAGTTTGAATGGATGACCTCGGAGATTTTTTTCGTAGTGGCGAGTTGGAAAAAAAGTCATCACATAGGAGGGCACAATCCATGCCACGCACGATACGGAAGGTTTGTATCAAGTCTCCGCGCAACTGCCTATAACTCAGAGGATAGAGCTTTTAGGTTATTTAGACGAATCCCATATGGCAGTTCAGATTGACCTCTTACTAATTTTGTGGCTCGCCGCTGCACCCTTTCGAGCATGTTGTAGTCCTGTTGCGTCCACGGTCGCCAGGCTTGGATCGCATATTCAAGATGTGGCCTTACAAACGTACCAAAGACTTTTAGAAAAAGCAGTCTTCATCGAAAACTTTAAATGCCCGCTTGATAGCGTACAGTATTGAATTGGCGGATTTAGCTGCCTTGGAACATTGCGTAGAAGGCTTCAGGTTGTCTTTCATCCAAACTCCAAGATCCTTCTGTGTGTGTGCTTCTCGGAGTGGTAAACCATTCAAATAGTAGGGTCGCATATCAGTGACCTGATTTTGATTTGCCAGACGTAGCAGGGTGCATTTGTTTGAGTTGAAGGACAAGAGCCATTTGTGGGACCACTCGTCCAATCGACGAAGATTTTCTTGGAAATTGTCTGCATCAGCAGCATTGTGGATAACTTTCCAGATTTTTATATCGTCCGCAAACATAGCAAAGTTACAGTCCAATTCCTGTACACAATCATTAATGAACAAGAGAAATAGGATCGGTCTGAGCACTGAACCTTGTGGGATTCCACTCTCGATGACTGTGCGCTTTGATCGCGATCCGCCTACACAGACCACTTGGGAACGACCGACGAGAAAATTCTTGATCCACGTAAGAAGTTTGCCGCCAATACCGAACATTCTCAACTTGTGAAGGAGACGCTGGTGTGGAACACTATCGAAGGCCTTCTGGAAATCAATGTAGGCCACGTGCACAGTGTCTTTTGCATCGAGTGCTTTTGTCCAGCTTTGCATCGTATAAAGTAAGTTCGTAACACACGATCTTCCCCTACGAAAGCCATATTGTGCAGTCGATAAGAGGTTACGGGTTTCTAAATAAATCATCAATTCCTTTTTGACAACCTTCTCCATAACCTTGCAACAGATTGCCTCATACCGCCATTTAAATGGCAATTGGTCGGGCACAGATGGTGGACAGCACACTTCTGTTCACTGAAATCCAAAATCAATTTCTCGAACCACATTTGCAGTCCGTGCAGATTATTTGGAACGGCTCTCTGGGGATTTGGCCCCATACTGACCCACCAGAGCTTAACGTCGTCGGCACACATTGTTTTACTGCAGTCGAGTTCTTAAAGGCCGCTATTAACATAACTGATAAAGAGACAACGTCCGAGAATAGTGGTTGTAGACAAAACACTAGTCAGATTCACCCAGTCTCACATTTCCTCTCCAATTTGCTCGAATCATGTTTCCCATGTCCACAGTCTATCGACAAGCGCTATGACCTCTCGTTCTCATATTCTGAGCTAAGGTCTTACCCGAGCAAGGTAAAAGTCGCAAGGGTAGGGCACGACCAATCAACACATACAATGACAGTGAGCCAAATGACAAAGCCATTATCACCTCAAAATATAACACGAATGATGAAATCACGGCCATTGTCGACTCGGACTCGGACTGCCAAGCCACATTTAAATCAATTATGACCCTCAGCGGTGATCTCAAGGGCTGCTTATTGTAGTATGCATGTGGCTGTGTAGCCACTGCGTAATATAAAAACTTCGCACCTTGGACCTCCATTACCTTATTCTGCTACTGTCTGAGATGATGGGTGTGAGAGAGTATCCGAAAGTCAAGTCAAGTCAAGTTTATTAAGGGAAAGATAGGCAAACGCCTTTTAACTCCCTCTTGGTTACAGAATTGCTAAAAAGCCTCTGGTACATAATGAAAATGTAAAAAAGTTAGTTTACATAATAGCGTGCGTAAAATAAGCAGCTGTTGGCTCATCGAAAATAGTAAACATAAATGTGTACTCGCATATTACAAGTAGCATGAATACATGATATTTTTGGTGACGAGATTCTCGTGAGTGAGGCATATGCAACGAGTTTGAGCTAATAAAAATGCAACTAAACTTACTGTCCCAGCGATCGTATCTTCTATTTCTGAACTGCTTCCTGGAACTGGTAGTGTAGAAAAAGGTTAAAACTGCTAAGCACTAAGGTGTACAAAAAAAAAACCAGCGCTAAGTGGGGAATTGTGTGTCTAAACTACAAACGACAAAAGGATGGTTAAAGCGACAGAAGACTGTTAGAATTCAGACTTACGAAAACGTAATTTTCTTACATAACAAGTGATGTTGAGGATTTTAATGAGCTCTACATTATATCCAGAAGGCTATGCAGCACTGAAAACTGGTAACGCCCAAGTCGCACGTTGAATTAGCTGTGTATATTTTTTAGCCCATTAAAACAAGCGTAAATAAAGGTTCAGATTAACAAAAAAATTCAAATAGGTAAACTGTACAAGTACCTACATACTAGCCTGATCGCTTCTAGCAGGAATTCAAACTATTGCGTTCAATAATGACGTCACAATTCCAGCCTTAAAAGATCTTAATTTGTCTTCAACCAAATTTATTTGGCCTGCAAACACTTGTT
Source organism: Schistocephalus solidus (assembly GCA_017591395.1). Classification (NCBI taxonomy): domain Eukaryota; kingdom Metazoa; phylum Platyhelminthes; class Cestoda; order Diphyllobothriidea; family Diphyllobothriidae; genus Schistocephalus; species Schistocephalus solidus. The sequence goes on along the minus strand of WEDG01002066.1, from coordinate 161,530 downwards.
TTTACAACTCACACGCCCAATCTTACAGCAAAATGTCTGTTGATGTCCTCAAGGAAATCACAAAGAAATCAATTTGCTCTACACACTGTATGTATATTGTCGACATATGTGTGCTTACAATTGAAACTTAAATTTGAAGGGCCAATAAACTAATGTTTGACGTATTAGGACTTCCTATATGAGTCTGCACCACAATGAAGATATAGTAAACATCATATGCTATACTTACTTAATTTTGTTTTTTTTTAAGTTCATAACTTGAACACCAGCCAGCCACCACACTGAAATTAAATGAAAATCGTTCCGCATGAAATTTTATTACAACATTAACACTTCAGGTATCCAGTTGGAAACCTGTTAAATGGCCTGAAAAAAAAACCAGAGCATTTCTTTGAGATCAGACCCTAAATATTGACAAGCCTCTTGTCGAAGTATCACTGGATACCTGAAAATTATTATTTGTATCCGTTCTTCTAACTTTCACATTCCAAAATATATTTACAGTCCACGATTCTCACCCGTATAACCTTAAATTTTGGAAAGTTAAGAAAACTGAACCAGGACTCTGTGTTAACCCCTTGGCACATCACGAATGTTAAGTTATCAGTCTTACCTGCTGGAGCAAAATATATTTTCATGGTAACCACATGGCCTTCCACTTATAACATAAGAGAATTGTTGCCTCTAGTCAATCGATCAAACTAAATGGGAAGCATTCTTTTCCGTTTGTGCAGAGTCAAAACAAAGGATCAACTTTTGGATCTAATCGTCTTGTATTACTTTATTGGAACTCGCTCAAGTGGAGCATTTATTGCTGGACCCGTGAACGAATCGATCTTTGTTGTGATTTAGAACAACCCAAAGACTTAGTTTTTTTATGTTTGAATATATATCACCTTCCCGCTCTTAACTTTATATTAGGATCTGTAGATTACATAGCTTCGATTGACACACGCTGTCCAAACACAGATAGGGAACTTTATCGAATAATTAAGCAGTTTCTTTATTCCATCCGCTAAATGGATTTTGTAACGATGTTCAGGAGAACACTTCTTACGTCATTCACACAGAGAGATCAGGATCCACTTGTTGTCAAGTGGGCATTAAATATACTCGAATTTCTAGCATGGGTTCGTTTTATTACTTCAATGAGGTGCCGTAACAGACGCACATTACGAAATAATAGAACATGCCCACCTTAATTAATAGAGCAGATATGCTATGGTTATAAAACCTACGGCCTTAATTATTATAAGCTTAACAAGTAAGTGCTCGCAAGGACTACACTGGGCTCATATCGTGTGTCCGTTCTCATGGGTTATATTTCTTGTCAGGAATCAAATTAACTACCAGCCCCGACAGATTGGGCCATCTGGAAAAGACATATGCCTACAACATACCTGAAGATCATGATGATGCCAGTATAACAAGAAACTGTACGGTTAAAGTCACGAAAGGCGCTCACATTAAACATTAAATAGTTCCGAACTTGGATAGAGTGATTCTCAAAAGCATACAACTAACTGATTTTCAATCCACGCCTATGCGAAATTAAAGACAATATATGAAAGTTTCAACTTCCCAAGCAAGGCTTTTGCTTAAAATAATCCACTGACATGCAAATTTCAAAAACGGATTTCAATCAAATCAGGGCTTCATATGTCACTTGTCAACAGAAGCATAGTATAAAGTAGAATCCTTTTCGAATTCAATGCAGCATTTAGTTTAATTAACATTAATAATTACTTTGAATTGAATCGCTGTCATTCGGCAATTAGCTAGCCAAACTGGCAAAGTTCAATACTTCACTATGCACAAGGGAAAAGGCGTTCCATAAAGCAGTTCAGAAAAAGAAGAAGCAGAGGCAATAACTAAAACATGGTGTTTATTGGCCTGACGTTTCGGAGTCTATCTTCAACCCATCCTCAGAACAGATTCAAAAAAGAATAAGGGGGGCATAAGGTGCTCAGTATATAAAGGGCAGCGTTGGCGGACCTTCACAGGCCTAAACTTGTTGGTAGTCCTCGTGTTCACCGCTAGGGGCCGTAAATGATGTGATTTCTGCCGTTTGGTCCGTACTGGAGTCGCTAATGGCCAGGATCTCAGCACCACTGTCGATTCCTGGCGCGATGTTGACGCGACAAAGTGGCTCGCTGGTCAAGCGCATCCTCCCCGCGCAGCTAGCAATTTTGCCCATACAAAATCGCAACCCCGAATGTGGAGCCGCGATGGCTTTTCGCTTATTAATCGACTGTGGGCCAAAGAACCATGAGTCTAGCAGTTCTTGGCTCACGCGGTAGTCACCTCGAACGGGATCAGATGCTGTCATTCGACGAACACCTCAACGACGACTTCTCGGACATCTAATTTACGATGGAGGAAGAAGAAAATGATCATATAGCCTTCGTTAATGTCGCGTCTGCCTAAAAGATTGTGGTGGCCTAAAAAATTAAGTATTCTGGAAAGCGACAAATAAAGTACTGACCTTTAACAGATATTACCCAACCAGTCACAAACGCAGTTACGTATGGGCACTATATCACCCTGTTGTGACTTACTGCAGCGAACCAGAAGACCATTTTGCTGAAGCATCCAAAAATTCACATAAGGTGGCTGGTTCGTATGTTGAAAAATCTTCGTTGAAGCATTCAAGCAATACATGACCCGGCACGCAGACCTTTGAGAGTAATTTTTTCAATTCGAAAATATTCCGGCGTCGTTTGCCTTATCTCGAACGTGTCTCACTAGAGTGAGCGCAGACTCTCCAGGCATATGTGCGTGCCAAACAAAGTCCATTAATAAATGGATTAATTGAACGGCCGATGTCGTGCTCTATAGGATAATATGTCGGATCACCAACCAACGTCTCCGAGTTGCATATTGTTTAAACTATACCTGAATACACCCAAAGACAAGAATGATTTATTTAAAGAATAAATTTAAGATAACATCTTAAACATATTAATTCCCTTCAAAATACTGCCCAGGGGATGAGATGCATACATCCAAACAGGTTTTCAATTTTTCGAAACATTTTTTATATTCTTTGGAACTAATGCTGTTAGGAGTTTCCCGCAGTTTTTTTCTTAACCTGCGCTGCATTCCAAAAACGATTTCCTTTTAAGATTTTCTTCATTCTTGTGCGTAATAAAAAGTCCCAGGGGGCTAGTTGGGGGCATAAGGCGTAAGAAACCGTTGATATGTCACTCTCCAATTTTGAATGCTGAATGGATAGGGCACTGTGTCATGGTAAAAATGCAAACACCCAAAACGCTAAAATTTAGGTCGTTTTTTCTCGTTGCCTAAGGCAATTGTTTACGCACTTGACGAGACAATTAATGGTTCACTATTGTGCCTCGAGGAACAAAGTCAACGTAGAAGACCCATTTAAGTCAAAAAAAAATAGACAGCATCCACACATTGCTCTTTAACGTTTGTCATCGTAAACTTGCCGAAAATTTAGAAAAGAGGTTAAATAAAACAATCACTCCGTCTACTGTTATGGTTTATCATAAACATTTCCTGGCCAAATGCGAAGGAATTGTCATGAAATCGTGCCATGTGAAAAATAGAATCACTGTCAACACACTTGCGTACCAATAACAATTCGTGTATTTTTTGTAAAATTGCCATCTGTATTGAGAACAGGTAGACGGGATCACTGGGACAATACCTTTATTCGTCCGAAGTTACGGATTCCAGCTCGAACCCATCTTCAGAAACAGTAGCAGATACAGCTGATAAATGCACAGGGAATTGCTGCAGGCATCGGAGGCAGTCGCATACCTATGACAATTAACGATTCCCCCTTCATCAGGAATGGTTGCACTCTTGTGAAGTAATACCTTGATCGTCGGCATTCAGTTCTTTAATCTCTGGAATTTCATCAGCCTTGTTCGATGTTGGCGTGACAACTGCTTGGCCATCTGGACAACCGGCATCGGCGTTGGAAACAGTGTTCGCCTGTGTGCTTCTCGAGGGGCTAATTTCTTTGGCCAAATTAAATCTCAACATCGAATGTGGGTTGGGGAGGACCTTGCACCGGTTAGTAAACTGTGCACCTGTAAACCGAGGTTCATGTAACTCGCAGCTCACACGATTGTCCCCCCTCGCAAGAATTTCAGCCTCATTGAAATTAAATGTGTGACCGTGTTCAGTCGAGGGGGCCGTGACTGCATTGGATGACATACTCGCATTCGCTAATGGCACAGTCTTCTCTAGTTTTAGCTTACGCAAAACCTACGCGTAACTTTTGGTACGCAACTTAATTGCCTTCAGTGCAGGAAACGAATGAAATGGATGCCGCCAACATAACACAGCCTCCGAATTTAAATCCTAGTTGTAGAGTTTTCTTTCAGCCATGTCCAAACTGAGTGCTTCCTCCTTTCAGGCTGTCTTGTTGCTACTGACAGCAGCACTCCTATTCATACTCTCCTTCTAGCACGACAACACCCATTCTGCTCCTAGCTGGATGCAAATCCAATGCGGCTGACACACTTGGACAGTGACTGAATCCTATGTGTTGCTTATTCAGGCACGCCAACAGTACCTTACCAGAGGTGTGCGTGTAGGCCCACAACCGGCCCTGGCAACGAGTGCGTTTCTGCACAGAATAAAATACTACCGCTGTCTTCCCCCACTCTCCTCTTAAACGGGACCCGTTTATGTTTATTGTGACGCACCGAGTACACTTATTGGTTGCAAGCTCGATGAACACGACATGGTCGCCACAGATGGCTAAGCTTAGTCATCACGAGACTCCCACCTTACTTCATCTCACAGTTTTTCTGGGTTACGCATCCCTTTTGTGGATAGGAAAGGCGTTTGCTAACACCTTATCATAAGCGGAGATGGATGTCATTCAGGAATAACAACCCATTGAGTCCAGATCGTAATTCTAATGCAATCCATCAGAGAAATACCCTCAGCAGTACCAACACTCGAACTTTCTTCCCAATATATGATATCTTACATCTTCCATTAGCAATCATATCTCTCCGCGACAATCAACAGATACCGACATGGCATACGGATTTGGCGTTGATATTCAACTCAACCACCGGCTTTCTCCAGCCAACCTTATTATCTCCCCGCCAGCTGCAGTTGCCTAAGCTGCCGATGAGACTACTTCTAGCACCTTCCTCACCCACTCAATTTAACTATTCTTCCATCTTTCGGACCTTTTACCCGAACTGGGGGTGCCTGTTATAACACTACCCCTCTAACACACGCATACTAATGTTAGTTTGATTTTCGGCCAATCACAGCTATCCAAACTGACCAATCGATTGCAGGTTCGATGCAACCATGTCCCTCACACCAGACGCTACGATTACTCCTGCCTCGCTAGGCATGCTGGCTCTCGCGATGCCGGGTTTGCGCCCTTGTCCGACTGCTAACTTGTTCCAACCTCCTCGCCAATGATTCTATACAAAATAGGATATCTTTCCACCTGGAGCGCAGCTCCTGTTTCTCTTCGGGGCAAGAACATTATATGTGACCCAACTCGGGGACTGGCAGTAATAGGGGTTTTATGTGAGAGGTTAAATGAAGAAAAAGAGATATCAAACCTCATCCTAACCCCATCTTTTTTCGTTAGAGTTAGCATTTGTTGCGGGGTTAGCAGGTTCACACAATAGTTTGTTGCCCCTACAAGTTTTGTGGATTACCAGATCCGGTGGCTTTACCTCACACCGACCAATATTTGCAGTTTCATTTTTGCTGTCCTGACCCTTTTTTTCGGACCCTTGACAGGAGTAAGAATGAAACTCGTTCTGCACGATTTTTTAAAGTAAAACGGATGCGTTTTGAAACCACCACGGAGTCCTAATAGTCACCGCCTGGAAAGTTGTCATATAACCCAATAATTCGGTCTCCTACTGCCAGCAAAATATTGTGTGACCTGAATATCCTGGCAACGAATGCTAACTGCAATGAGCACATGGATAGAGTTTGGGTTAGGTTCGCAGGCCGTGCAGCGGCCTATTACACGCTGAACTATCGTTTGTTCCCTGAGTTGGGTCGCATATTGCGTTGTTGCCCTAATCGGGACCGGGCGTTAAAATCACTGGCTAGGGTCTCCCTCAGAATTTGGCTGCCGCAACAGTATCGTCAGTTATGTTGGACGCAATTTTGTACAAGCAGCAATCATACAGCTACCGTTGGTAGAAGTTTGCAGATGGATAGAGCCTACGCGGAGCCGCGAGAGCAGCGTCTTGAGTGCGAGAGAGTGAGGGAGTCGCCACAACGCATTCAGCTAGGTCATGTCTAAGTCGGCCTTGAAGATGATTGGCCAGTTCGGACGGTTGTGATTGGCCAAGAACTAGACTGTCACGGGTGCGCATATGCAAGTAAGTTACGAGAGGCCCAGCATTGCGCCGGGCACTCGGAGAAGGACCACGACGTGGTTACTCGCCGGTTTTAAATGCGACAGTGGGCTAAGGAACTTTGAGTCACGACAGTAGTGTAGTCTTTTTTGCGTGCACTCAACCGGTTTGCCTAACGTGAATGTCATCGCTTTGGCTTTACCTGCGGATTCAGGCAGATTTTAGAATTTACAGACTTTGTCGCTGCCGTTTAGAGTCATGGGCTGACCACGCCCAGTATGACCTCTAGATCCGGGCTCGAATAGAAACTAATAGCCAGTAGAGAAAGTATTGTATGCTGGTTGTTTTCTTTCTCTTCCATCGTAAATTATATGCACGGGAACACGCTGTTGAAGCGCTCTTTGAACGACGAAGGTATCATCCACACACCGAGCTAAGAATTTCGGTCTGTGATGCTGGAAGACCAGCGGCTCTAACTGTCATTGGATCGCTTCGGCTATAAGCCCCCAGATCGGTGAATCCATTAGTGTTCCCTTCATCTGCTCGTAGATTTTTCTGGCATATGTGATGTGCATCCTGAAGGGAGAACTTCAGGAGGAGAAGTACAACGATCTCGACTGCCAGATTCTGGGTGATAGAAGTGAAGGACGTAATATAAAAAGGTACCATGACCTCATTTGGCAGGAGACTTCTCTCTTTATGTATCGAAAGAATTGTGCGGACGAACAGACTATGGTGTCCGAATCAGCGGTCTGAAATTTGAGACGTCAAAACAGCCACTTTGTCTGTCCGTACGTTGGAGTGCCTTTGAGCGACACGATAGGTTGCATAGGAGTACCCTACGTGTTCACCTTGGGAAGGCCATAGAATCGAGCCAAGGCCGTTGGCCAGTTTCTGGGTAGAAATTCATGATGAAGTGGCACTCACAGATTAGGTTACGGGACATGCTCATCCTGTTATGTCATGGGGCTCAATATAGAGCTCTCACAGTTCATCACATGGCACTTACTAACGTATACATACAAATCTCACTTTTTCGGCACTGCACCATATGTATACGTTAGTATTCGCTATGTGACGGCCTGTGAGGGCTCAAGATTGAGCCCCAATGCACATCTGGAGTGGCATGTACTGTACCTTGATCGGTTGGCAACCGGACAAAGACTCATGACCGACGCCGTAAAAGTGTCGTTCTGAGCATGCGCGGGAGAGTCTCATAGCACCTTGAGCGAAGGCATCTGAGCCGGCCTTTAAGTTGAAGCTAGTCGCGTTGGATAGTTGTGATTGGCCGAGGGCTCATGAGAGTATGTATGACAGGCGCCCGGGACATTAGAGCTGGGACGGGTGCGGTCAAGATATGGACCCACTCTCGTACGGCTGCTATTGCTTCAACTTATTATTCATCCATTCCGTTCATTGATCTTTCACTTATTTTCTATACGGAACCTGGAATGAAGGTTGTAGTGGTTGAGGTCCACCCATGTCTTCAGTTTATGCGAGAAGACGTTATTCTGTTTTCTCTCTCCAAAGCCACAGACAAGTCTCGAGCTTCCGTGTTACTTATGAAACTGCAGTTTTTATCTGGTTGACTGCTGCAAACCCGCACATAAACAAAACCACACAATCTCTGATTTTAGACGTAATTGTAGCTGGCGGGGTAATATGGACGTGTGATAAGAGCAGGCCATGAATCTGGGAGGGTGCAAATCTACCCCAGAGACAACGGAATTTAAGCAGCTGAAGCTCTCGATCGCCATAAAATAAACAATAAAACGTCTACTAAGCGGTTAGCTGCGGGATCATCTTACACATGCAACCGTGAAATTGGTCACCCGCATATCTGCAGCGACCACAGCCCGTGCGGCAACGACAGTTCGACTGTCGTAGTCCGACGATGTCCACCGTATGCTCCATGGGAAATTGGAGCAGGGACGGTGACTTGCGCGTGATTTAGTTTAAAGTGATAGTAGACTTGCGCTGCATCTACCGCACTCTCTCCTCCTCCCCCACCTGAGCCCGGTGTCAAGATAGAGTCAAGAAGACCGGAGGCGGGAGAGGACGCAGGTGGCTGGCGCGACTGGGTCCCCTTAGTCCTAGCCGCCCCTTGGCGTGCCACCACACCTCCATGTTCAGCATTTTTTATGGGAGCGCAACCCGAATAACGCCTGCCGTGCCCTAATGTGGCCCCCGTGTTGGTCCAACGCATCTACCACGTGGCCCGTTTAGGGGGCACCACAGTGCCTACCGCGCACGTGCCAATGACAGTATGCTTCTCGGCCAATCACAGCTATCCAAACCGTCCAATCAACTGCGACGCCGACTCGCATGTTCTCTCACTCAAGACGCACAGATGGCTGTTGTAGTGGCGTCGGATGTGCACCTCTCGGCCGACTGCCGATTCACTCCATTTTATTCCCAACCCATGCTCTATATAAGTCGGTGCTCTCTCGACTGGCATCCAGCTTCTCTATATATTCTGGACTGAGCCTGAAAGTCGTATTGGTTGCCCTGCCAATGGCTTAATTTGGCGTCGAAAATCTGTCCAGCAGTTTGGGGAGTTATTTCTTGGGATGCATAAGGGCCTGTTATCACCCTAAGCGAAGTTAGTCAAGTCAGGCAACGATACCACCTAGTCCAGTAGGATATTGGCAGTCTCGGCAAAAAAGGCAAATTACATTCGGTGCGCCATTTACGAAGTGCAGTGGGCGAAACTGTGGACCGAAGCGACAACTGTCTAGAAACGTGAACGTCAAATGACTTTCTACTGGACTGCTGCCTTGCTTTTTTTCTAATTCGCTCTATTTTATTCCCAACCCATGCTCTAGATAAGTCGGTGCTCACTCGACTGGCATCCAGCTTCTCTATATATTCTGGACTGAGCCTGAAAGTCGTATTGGTTGCCCTGCCAATGGCTTAATCTGGCGTCGAACATCTGTGGAGCAGTTTGGGGAGTTATTTCTTGGGATGCGTAAGGGCCTGTAAGCACCCTAAGCGAAGTTAGTCAAGTCAGGCAAAGATACCACCTACTCCAGTAGGATATCGGCAGTCTCGGCAAAAAAGGCAAATTATATTCGTTGCGCTATTTAAGAGGTGCAGTGGGCGAAACTGTGGACCGAAGCGACAACTGTCTAGATACGTGAACGTCAATTGACTTCCTACTGGACTGCTGCCTTGCTTTTTGTTAAAAACGGATCAGGCACTGCTTTACTGAATCATCAAAGTTATTGCAGAAGCACGTTACCAAACACACTAGCGCGATTCAGAAGCATGTTGTAAATCACAGGACAGGATAAGCAACTTCTGTTGCGTCCTTCTTTGAGATCCAGCGCTCACAGCTGCGGGCCGAAGCATCAATCTTGACAGACACGCGAAAATTGCGATCGAATAGTTTTTCACTTAACGGCTCCCTTGCCTTTCTTCAAAAACCGAACTGCTCCTCACCTACTGAATCATCATCTTCTTTGCAGTAACGGCTAACCTGTCAGTTGGCAGCCCTTCTTCCAGCACCTCCTGATAGTTTAAATGGTGCGTCAGACTGTTTATAGTAATGTGCGCTGAGAACCGACTATTGGGAAGCAGCCACTTGGCAATACAAACACAAGTGGCTGGGATGACAGTCGGGTGAAAACAGGCGTCCACCAATAGAGTTCTGAATTTGAGACTAGGTTTCATACTGCAATCCAAGTTGCTCTTACCATCTTAAATTACATTCATATAGTTTGGCAAGGTTTTATGTGATTTATGTTCTGAATCACACACAACCATGGGCTAATCAGAATCAAGGCAGTAAATAGAAGGAAAAATTTATTAAATGGAGACAATAATTAGGTGAGATAGAAATCTAGAGGCCAGGGAAACGGTCTTTTGTGTCAACACTGTGGTTGTCGTTCAGTTGTACAAAAAAGCAGTCTATAAAAAAGGATAATGGATTTGCGAGGTAAAATCTAGCCAAATCGGAACATGAGAAAGGAAAGATCCTTGTACTGGATGTAGGCGTAACAGCCTGGGTCGTGGTCAAAATGCCTAAACAGAAAAGAGATAGGGCGTTAAAAGGAAAATAAACATATTATCGGGCAAATGAAAAAGCCGCGAAGCAGTGCGCAATTTGATAGAAGGACAATTTTGTGTCCCTAAGAGAACGAACCACTTTTTAGCCGAATAGTGAAGCCTAAGACGGTATGATCTAAAATGCATTGAAATGTTTCGTCGCACAGTAACATAGTAGTAGACTAAAGTAGATAGATGTTCAACCAACTAGTCAACCAAATGTGCAGATTCTTTGTGGCAGTGTGGCAAGTGATTACTTTTGAAAAAAAGAAGACGTTAACGGGGGAAAGGTTAGTTCATCGGACGCAGATGAAATACGACATGCTCAATACATGCGCAAGTGGTGGTGGTTTGTGCGAGATAAACTCAAGGATCTTATCAGCAGTATTGATGTCTCCACTAAACAGCACGAGAACGGTCTTTATAAGTATCGTCCTACTGTCCTATATAACGTGCGGGCAGATACGCCAATGACCAAAAGAGGTTTCCAACAAAGCATTTACTGGGACTGAGGCAAATGGCTCTGTTTCGTTTCTTGCTTAAAGCTAGTCAACAAGGTTATCCAATAGAGGCCGTTCCTTTGTCTAAAAGGATAGCTCTAAGAAGGTACGCAGTCGGTCCCGTAATCTGATCGTTAAGCGCCCCCTTCAACAACAACAGGGTGACGAGTCCATGGTTAAGAGGTTGAAGTGATGGACTTACTGAGGATCAGAAACGATAAGTTCATGGAGCTGAACCTCGGGTACCCTTAAACCTGCATTTGGGCACGATAGGTTGATGACGGCTAATAATCCAGAAATGGATACTCCGGTTTCTCTATGTCGGTAATCCTACTTTTCATATAGTATTAGTCACTGTGCGATTGCCTGTTAGGGCTCTAGATGGAGCACCAAAGCACAACGTAACTTAATCGGCGAGCGCTCATCTACCGTAGTAGCCGTCACCAGGTGTGGAGCAGCTGAGATTTGAATCCAGGATGTTTGACTATTAAGTCGATCGCTCTAGCATTGAGTCACTCTGACCCACGCATTGAAGTGAAAGGATCGGGGAAGGCGATGTTAGGGGAGAATAGGTTATTCATGTAACACCTCGTAGTCACGTTTAAACGCAACAATGGGGACACAATTGGAGGTACAGTGTTTTATTGAGTCTTGTGGTTCACTCATACAGGGTTCATTGGGCTGCCTTCGCAGCGGTCTTTCTCTAGCAGCCAAATGGTGTCTGACGGCCTCACATGGCACTGTTAAGTTGACCTTACGGTTGACTGAGTTGGCATCGAAATGCTACGCTGTTGTGGCATCGACCCGCTGGGTGCTGTACACTGTCAACGACAAATCTATGACAGGGCACATGCTCGCGTAAACGCAGCAGCAGCTCGCAAGAGTCGAAATGGCCAGCGATACTGTGGCTTCCCATGTGCCGGCAGTCGATCGTTAGACAGCATGAGCGAGTGACGGACTGCGTCTTGTCAAGCCATCTAAAAATCGGCAAAGGGGTCTCTCCACCTACAAACAAAATGCTACTGGCAATAAGACAGAAAGGTTTCTCCCTGGGGAGGCACTACCAGTTGATACACCGCCCTAACGGGGAATCGTTCGTCAGAGCCGTACTTGCACATGCTCTGCAGGTGGAGCACAGCTTTTCTCATCCTCCATCACAAACAACAACCCACCTACGACGATATCAAAAGCCCGAACTTTCCCAAATGAAGGTCTGAAGTTTCAAAGAGCTGGAAACTTATTTTAAATGCGCAGCACTGCAGGGGGCTAGGGTTTGGAATTACTTATATGGCCCACCTGCAGCAGGACACGCAGGAGTAGGACTACTTTTAAGGTTTGGTTTGTGATATATGAATATCTCCCCTGTCCTGTCCTGTCAACTAGCAAATGACTACGTATATTATTTGGGGAATATATTTTCTGTCGTAACTGCACTAGAGACAGACGCGCGTGTTGCCAGAGTTCTGTGCCTCCAAAACGCAATTGCTGACTACCACTGTAGCAGAGAGTATAGGGAGTGGCACTACGAAGGTTTCAACCTCGTCACAATTCCAGAAAATTGCCAACATCTGTTCTGTAATTATGGCGAGACAATTTGCCATGCGTAGATATGAACATTAGTTGAAAATTTTGCTGAATTCGGTGGCAAGCTACGAAGGGCTTCACATAAAAATCGTAATCGAATTTGACAAGTCCCCTCCCGAGGAAATGCTCCTTGGAGCTTACTACGTTGTAAAATTGAAAAATTCGCGAAATTAACTATCATAATAATGTCGATAAATACCTCATCGGAAAGTGGGTTTGGTAAGAATTGAAATATAGTTCAGCTGTTGGTAGAAAGGTAAGCTGTAGCAGTAATTTTCCTCTATGAGTGCTTGTTACACCCGAAGAGTTCAGGCATTCTCGTTTTTAAAGTTCTAGACGAAGTTCCAGAATGAAGTTGCAGCATGGCTGGCTAATGCCGGCAGGATAGAAACGTTTATAGAAACAACCCTAGTCATTGTTCGCGACACCTCGGCTGGCATTTGATTGTCGCCACTCGGATTCGAGTGCAGGCTCTTGGTCGACGATATAGGAAAATTGGACAACGTTTGCCCAAAAAGATGAGTAAACGTCCTCATCAGGCTACTTCTAAAATTTCCCACCACAGAGCACGAACACATGCGGGAAATGATAAAGCATTCAGTTAAGATTTCGGGTACTCGTGGGCGGAAGTAACAATTTCCGCATCCTATCTTATTGAAATAAGTATGTTATTCACCTCCTGGATACGCAAAGCATTTATCTCGTTTTAAAAGCCGATATAATCTATCAAACAAGCGATCAAAGGATATTTTAAGTAGCTTTACATAAAGATGCATACTTGACCAAATTAAATAAAAAATTGGAAAAAAACACGTGCTTACACTTATTTAGTTAGTGTCTGTAAATGTCTTTACTGAGAGGCAAGTGTACCATCGAGGTGTACGGGTGTACCAGCAGAATAGTTATAGTAGTATTTTCCGTTTAAGCAAAATTGAAGAATTTTTAGACCGTTTGCTTCCACACTAGGCGCAGGTTTGAGATATAAAAAGAACAATACTGATTTAGACTTTATAATCTACAGATAAGAAAACAGACACGGGCAGACCTTCTAATTTACAGTACTCCGCAATAGCTGCAAACAAAGGAGCATTTTAAATGGAGAGTTGTCTGTTATAAACGAATCGGTGCTATTAACACTAGTCCTCGCGCTTCCTTCACCTACACTGCACTCGTAGATTAATAAAAATACCTAACGCACCCTGCAGCAGCAGCAGCTGAGAGAATTCAAATGATGCATTATGACTCAGAGGCAATGCAAAAATCAGCCAGCTAACAGAAAGGTGGGAAGATTTACCCGCCAAACGGCCGTCCAACGATAACATGCCAGGGTTTTCCGAACTCCTTATCCAGGTGCTGTTTGATCGCGGTACACATATCCTCGGGGTCTTGGTAGTTGGAGTACGCCCGGTAGACTGTGTACATCAACTCAGAGATGCATTTCTCCTCGGCATCTGTACTAATGACCGTAGGCTTGTCATCACAACACGACATTTCCAGCGCTTGATACGTTCGTTTTTACTATGGGGACTAAGATCTGTACACTCTTGTGACTTCTTAAACGAGAGTAAACGAAGCCAGCACTGACGCTAAGGTTGCACTTGATAAGAATGTGAAACTGGAGTGCCTTTTGGCACTCACAGGCTACTGAGTGGACCACCTTAGTGTGGCCTGATTGGTGAGGTTGCTAGCTTGCGAGCAGAATGATTGGATTCTCTCTCTCTCTCGCTCTCTTTTTCCAATGACTTGTCACAGAAAAACGGCAATGAGTGGAAAATAACAAGAGGGTAGATAACACCAAAATAACCTGCAATACAGAAAATCGGCGCGTAGTCTAGTCGGATCCGGGTCAAACAAATAAAAACTGACTGGCAGTATAGCCTGGTACGCACTTAGCCGAAAGTTGTAGCGGTGTAAGTGCTCACTCTCAATCAAAGGAAAGAAGCCGTAGAGGATTTCCCACAAGCGCGCTTATCAGATCGCCGAGATTCGCATTCAATAAATTCAACTTTCAAGTGCATCTAGTACTCTGAAACTCAGCCTCTCCTAGTATCGCAAAAAAAGTACTTCTTATAAACAGCTAAGAGGTTCGCATTGAATGCTCGAAAATACGAATTGAGTTTCTCTTTCTATGAGTATTAGGGTTTGGAAGTCCTGTGCGAATTAGAATCAATAAATAGAAGCCGTTTAATGGACTCTACTACCACACTAATAGCACATCATGATTGAAATAACTCACAGTCAAGAGAAAAACATGTCACTTGCCCACTTACTGTTACCTACTTGTTACCTGCTATTTATGGCAAATGGGTAATTCAGAAACATTTTCAAGCGTCTTACAGCATCTACTGTTGGGCGTGTCTTCAAAGGTTTTCTTCGGGATTCGTCTACCTTATTATAGACGCAGAAGTGCTTTCTCTCTATCCTGCCGAGGAAAGTGACAATGACAGACTACGTTTTTGGACACAGACGCAGGCCTCACGATTCGAAACCGGGCACTCGGAGTGTCTAACCATGCGAACTCGCATAGTGAGAAACTCGTTGGCTTAGTAGAGGTTAAACTGCCTCATTAAAGACCGCTTCTCGTTGAGTTGTACCAAGTAAAAATAACAGTTAATAGTTTTGCATTTGGCAGCAACTTCCATTCTGGAGGCTAGTATAAATATCTTCATATTACTACAATTAGTACAGGACAGTGGTCATTTAGTAAGTCATCAGGTGAGGCTTCGAGTCCACACCACTATACCATAATACGACAGTATGTCGGCAATTAAGCAATACCCCATTTTACAGAGACTGGTTACCCATTACCCTAGCTGCTGGCTGCCCAGCGCGCCCAAAGGTGGCGGATAGTGGAACGGCCTTCAGTGACGGTTAGTTGCGAAATAAGCAGTCTCGGGTCCGATGAATAAGCAGTCGCGGACCAGCAGCGACAGTGCTACCAGGGCGCGGAGGGCTGGGATCTGGCACGCATATCCCTACGACGGCACTGTGACATGTCGACTGTGAACCGCCAGTAAATAACTTTGCCACCACTACCTTGTGGTTAGGTTCTTAAGCCAAAGCGTTACAGGAGAAAACCTCGAAAAAAACAATCCGAGCGGCTGTTGGGGATCCATGCTACGGTTCCCGCGGGAACCAACTCGCTCCGCAATCCCTGGTCCAGTGGTGCGGGCGAAAAGTATATCGAGAATAGACTCTTGGTATGGGATGCTGACAAGCGCGAACTTTCCTCGACCAAGATACCCAAATTCGGACGGCACGCAGTCTTTTTATCAGTTCAACGTAGATGTTATAAGTCTGAATCCTCGACTCGGGTGCAAAAGAAATAAAGATCCCAGGAGCCAACTTCCACTTCACCCTGTACCACAGCGGCCACAGGACTTGTCTGGTAGACACGGTAGCTATTGCCCTCTCCGAACACACAAATCGTGCACTACTTGCATGTGAACCAGTCAATGACCGAATGGCTTACGCGCGACTAAAGGGTCACTTTACCAACATCTCTGTCATTTTTGTGTACGCTACAAAATCAGCTGACGAACAGCGCGATAGCGAAGCATTCTATTCGCAGCTGCAGTTAATAGAAAGACTGCTTCGCCGTGACATGTTGATTGCTGCGGGGGACTAGAATGGTAGGGCTGGACCTGGGGACTCGTCAAACAGTTACCTTAATGGCCGGTTTGGGCTTGGCTCCCGATGCGACAATGGTGAGAAAATGTTGAATTTTGCTGATCAGAACCGATTGTTTGTCACGAACACGCGCTTCCAGCACCGCTACAAACATATGTTGATTTAATATTCAAACGACGGTCATACCACGAGTCAGCTCGACTATATTCTAGTTGGTTCAAGGTTCCGCAGCTGGGTTCAGGATAGCAGATGGATGCGTGGTACCGAAACAGGTAACACCCACGGGTCTGCTCGTGTTTTCGTTCGCACAGGCCTGAAAGTTTACCTCTCATCTGCACCAAAAATTCCACGTGCGAGACGCCACGATGTCGCAGAACCCGGCAACCCATCACTGCTGAGGCTCTGGGCACAGAAATCCGGTCCAAATTTACGACCCGAGCTGACAGAGAAGGCAATGACCAATTGTCATCACAGCCGCTGGTGTCGCGGGTGAATGAGATCGCTACTTGGGTCGCCCTATCCATAAACTCTGGGAAGACTAAGTTGTTTTCGATCTGCATCCCTGATCAGGAGAAAGCACACCTCGGGACTAATGGCTGTCACCTTGAGAAGTAGACAGTTTCAAATACCTCAGGGCGAGGATGCTGCCGAATGGACAGAGTAAGAACGACATTGTCCCCCGAATCGACGCTGATGTCGGGTTTTCGCGATCCTTCGGAAGTGCCTATGGACCCAACGCGACATCTCCATCGCCACGAAGATCCGCGTGCAGCTTACATTCATCCGGTCGGTCCTCCTCTACGGTTGTGAAAGCTGGGCTGTGCACGTGGAAGATGAGTGAAGACTTTAGGCGTTGGACCATCGTTGCATCTTCGAGTAAAGTACACAGACTACGTCTCAAACGAGGCAGTTCGTACTCGCTGCGACAATATAGCCATGATATCTCAGTCCATCAAAGAAAGACGATCGATGTGGTTTGCGTACGAGCTGAGTTCTACTGCTTTCGATCCGGCGCCGTTATCCTCTTGGAGGCGGCGAAGAGGTTAACTAAAAACCTGACTCGGAACGGTTCGGAAAGACATGGAGGCGGTGCTTTGACCTTCGGTCGCTGGAGAAAAGAATGGATTGAGCTATCCTGGTCTGCTGCCATGAATTGTCCCGCGTGAAGGTACAATACCTGAAAGCATCGAGGCCGGCTAGATCACACATGATCGCAGTCGTAACAAGTACAAGCAAGTAACTGTGAGAAAAAATACCAGCAGCAGCATCCTTTAAGGATGGTTCACTCGGATGGAATGGTTACACGACAGCAGCAGATACATTGCGCAAGCAAGAGTCCGCATTTCTGTAGAACGACAATAGTTCGACCATCGGGCACAAAAATGTCTGCCATGCGCCCAGTAGCATGTTGGGTGCAGAGGCGGCGACTTACAAGCGAATCAATTTATAGTGATAGTGGACTTGCGCACTGCACTTAACACACTCTCCCCCCACCCCATCCCTCACGCACCTGAGCCCGCTTAACAAGACAGCGTCAAAAAGACCAGCGTTGGGATCAGCGGAAGTGACTGAAAATGCTAAACAAGCCATCTACGCGTGCCACACACGGCTTGTCTCCGCATGAGCATTCAGCAAGTTTGCACACAAACAAGACAGGCGTGGCTGGGATCCCAACTGGATGGAAAAGCCATAGAGGTTTTACTAATGAGCGATTGCAGCCTCAATCTCATTCCTGAGATGAGCATTGATTTATGCCTTAGTTAGCAGATTTTCGTGCGACGGCTTTTTAACACATCACGATAAATTTAAGCCCATCATTCCTAGTGTGGACAACAGTTCAGTCTGAGCCGGTGGTATTTTTTCCCGTGTACAACCCAAATTACGTCCACCATGCTTTAATCTGGCCCCAGTGTTGGTACCACACAATACGATAGGGAGGCTGGTCAAACGTATAAGGTGAAAGAATGTCTGAGTCCAAGTAAAAAATGTTAGCCCGGCGGCTTCGTGCTTCCATACAAGGGCTGGGAGCAACTCAGAGAGCCGGAAAATTTTGAGACAATGTACATGCATGCACAGGGAGGGTCATCTTAACGATACCTAAAATCTTATCCCCCCCTGTAAGGCTTTCTTAGTTCAGAGTTGCGGAAATTCCCAAGGTGTCAGAAGATTAGATGGCGAACATACATGTTGTCACTTCCAGGTAGTATGATTGCCTGTCAGGCTTGTAACACCAATGCTTCCAGCTCACACTGACTGGACAATTCGATATTATTCTGACGGAAGCCAGAGGGCAGATTAAAGATGGAAACCGACCAATCAGGGGAATGCGATAGGTGACCGGGGCACGGAAATCTCGGTAGGAATCGCTCAGCAGATGTGTGGAGAGGCTCACTTCTAGTTTATCAACTGCTATGCTGCCCAATGACGCAGACCAGCACCAAAGCTGACGACTATTAATGCAGTTAGTTCTAAGAACACAATTTAGATTGTACTGTCCAGTATTTCCCTCGAAGCTGCTTGTCTTGTTTCTTTTTCCGTTTTCCGCACTGAGCACAACATAAGGGCAAGAACAAAATCGCAGTGCACTCCACACTCTCCTGTAACCTCAATTTTATTTGTCTTTTTACTTTTTTTGCTCAGAGTGGATTTCATGAGCAGTCAAGCCGCGGTGGGGCAGTAAATGTTCTGGGTTGTCCATGTAACAGCTAACTTCTGAATACGCTCAGAGGGGAGACGGATAACTTCAGTTACTGCTGAGCTTGAATTTTGTGCGGCGATAATACAGGTCAGTTATTTCGCTCCTAGATGCTGTTAAAAGTCCTAGAGCAGCGCCTGCGGCGTGATCTTCCTCACGTGATGCAAGCTGGCTCTGTCAGCACGAGCTCCACCGATGACTCGACAGTCGGCGTGGTGACGCCCACAACTGTGGCACAGTAGGGACTTGCGCGAGGCAGATGCATCGTGTCTAGCTCACCCATTCTCTAAATCGAGAGCAGACTGAGGTTATGCGCTTAGATACGGACCCGACTCCCATGGCTGACGGACGCTTATTACACGCGTGATCATCAGCAAATTCATACGCAACAGTCCTAAGGTAGGTGGTGCGGATCTCTTGCTCTCTCACATACACCAACCTATCCACCCGCACACACAGGCGTACCAGAACAAAACGGTGTTGAGAAAGAGCCAATGCAGCTTACCCTAGTCCTCAGTAGGGCTGAGTTGCCCCGCGGGTTGTCAAGTTTCAAAAAATCATGATTGTGAGCCAGACGGGCTAAATTAAACGCACGCATGTTTATCTACAGGAAGGTTAACTGCGCTCTGCACCAGAGACATATCATACCATCGATAAGTCTGAATGATAAGGATTACTTACATGGCCCCCGAAACAGAACATGAGAACATGAACTGCCAACAATGTAAGTGGCTTAGCACCAAATTCCGCATAAATTGGGGTGAACTAACCTATAACAGTAAACCACCCAGACTGACTCTCTAAAAAATATAATTTCAAATGTTCGAGGGCCAATAAGCAATAAATTCGTGAGTTTCAACAAAGGGCAACAAGGCATCACTTTTCACTCTGAACAGCGTTTTTTACACTGATCCCACCAGCTTTTATAAATAAACAAAATGGGCCTGCGTGCGACCGTTCGAGTCCACTCATCACCCCGCCCGTTGGTCACTAAATACTGACAAAAGGATGTTTGCCTGGTTCAAAGAACGTAAACTTAAGAATTCCAGTCAGATCTTCGCTCCAAACTTCAAACAGAACCTTGAGTGATCAGACTCGACCTAAGACGTACAACTCGAAATAGTAGTAGAACACTATAACATTGTCCAATTTAATCGCGTACTACTCTCGATGGCTAAGGCTCACGACTTTGAGAAATTTAGTCTGAAAATAACAGGTTATTTAGTAATTACAAACAGCAAACTAACAAATACCACCAGAAAAACACAGGCAGTGTTTATAAGCGGACTTTATGCACTCTTACGCAGCCAGTATACCCCTTAAACGACCAACATTCGTTTCGAGATGACGATTTCCGAGTGGTGTCTAGCTCCTTTTGTCGTTCTATTAGTCGGCGGCTGATTTCACTGAGAAAGACACATATTCAAGTCATTAGACTGCATTTCCTGGATGCATCGATCGCCTTCGCAGGTCCTCCCAGCTTATTGCAGATAAAAATCAAAATCTGCCCCCCCCCCTCGGGTACTTCGTTTTGTGAACGAAAGGGCTAGCATTTTTGCATTCCTGACTTTGCCCCCATCACTACCAATACTCCCACCTATGGACCTGGTCATGTGTTTGTTCTTTCCTTATGGTAGCCTTAAGTATTTTTTGCTTCAGAAGCCAGCACACAGGGTTGGAGTCAATAAGAAACTGTGCTGTTGATGTTGATGAGTGAAATCAGGGGACCTGCGCAGGCAGAAGATGCGCCAAGAATAGGACACAAGACTAAACCAACAGTCTGAGGACTTGAGTTTTCTGCAGTCTGAGGGGCCGTAGAAAGGCAGAATGAGATGAGCAGGACACAAGAAACGGCATTGTTTTGCAAGTTTGGCTGTTAAGTCAAATAATGCCCCTTGCTCGCCATCGGGGAGCTGCGAGTTGTTCAGGCGTCTCGCCTCTGTAAGGCAAATCTAACCCTGTCATCCCCACCGGCAGGCCAGAACTTGCGAGTGGGGGTCACCACACCGGCGCTCTTACAGAGCGCATGAAGGGACCGCGGCTAGCGTGACCTTGACACGCGTCTGAGCTATGCAAACTACACACCTCCCGGAAGAGTCGCTCTTGTTCCCCCCTACCCCCACTGAATGAACGCTGGCCTGCCAGCCTTGTCGACACGACGTCTAACTTGCGGCGGCTGGTCTGTAGTGGGCATGATCAACCCGGCTCCGAGTTATGTGCCAAGGGAGTCGTTGTGAGCACTTGCAGCCTGCTTGCATCTACCTGCTATCTACAGAATTAGCCATTTGTGGTATATTAGATATAAAAAAAAACGTTAACCGAAATTCTGAAATGTGTGTTTTTGATTACAACGGATAACTTAGTGGGTGCAATGATATTGATCATCGTTCGGCATAATCCCAAGATATTTCAGTCACGTCAGAATGCCGGCTTTTGAGCAGACTTCTTTCCAGCCACCTGTGAAAAGCGGCTACCTAAGCCGAATGCATTGTTCCGTTTACTTTTTGGTTTACTGTAGGAAATCAAAGATACACTGTATGAATTCAGGCCTGGGTTTCATTCCTTTTCCCAAGTCAAAGTATATTGTGAGTATTGGATACTAGGACAGGCATTTACGTGGATCGAGGCTCTGCGTCGGAGAGTTAGTCACCACTTGAGCCTCCAGCGGCGGAGGATTCATTGTGCGCAAGGCCGGAGGCCAGAGCCGCCGAGACAGGGTTGCAGAATTGCAGGCGAGCATCGTAGCGTTGAAGACGAGCAAAGTGTTCCGGCATCCAATTCTGCAGAACTTCCAGGCATTTGGTCAAACTCTCAAGCCAGGCCTGCCTTTCAATTGGTGTGTCGGCACACAACAGATGCCTACAATTGGGGGGGGAGGCAATCAAAGCTGAGAGTCAATAGAGTCCCCACTCCCAGTAACATAAGGTGAATAGAGTTATGCTGCACAGGTTTGCGCGGCTAGCGACAAGAGTGAAAACGGCTGTCAGCGATCAGATGAGATCGGACGGTGAACTTGTTCTGGGAGGTGTGGATGGCTGTCTAAATTTTGACAAGTCCACAAAAACGTTTAACAAATAACGGAAAGACATGCGAGGCACGTTGCAAGGTTGAGAATAACACGTTGAATAAAGTGCAACAAATGAACCTATAATCAAAGTAACTTGTTTAGGCTTTTCGTGGGAACATGCCAAAACGTAGTCTTTTCGAGCTGTGATTGTCCCCGACCGGACGCGCGCCCGCGGCAACCTACGTCAATTTCGACGTCCAGAAGCATAGCCAGACTGCCCTGTCGCCACAAGTAGTGACTACTCCTATGTATTCTTCTATGCGGGATACATAATGAGTTTAGTCACAGAACGATCTTGACGATCAAGTGAATCGCGCACAATTGACACTGAGACAACAGTTAATCCTGCACTTCGACTTTGGCCAGCGTTTGCGTCCAGCACATTATGCACCCAAGCTCAAATACCATGTTTTATACAATTTCCTCATCTATACGTCTCAGCTGGGCGCAGTCAGTCGTATCAGACAAATGTGTGGCCCTTGAGTGATACGAATACACATTATTCTGATCTGGAGTAGAAGCATGCGCGACTAGTCGGTAGACTTTTCACAAACTCCTCTATGGGGAATACCTCCGTTTTCAACGAAGACGGTAAAAAAGACAACATGTTCTTCAGTTTTCATAAGCCAGAGTCATTCCTAAATTGGCGAGTGCTTAAGTGAAGATTTTCAGGAATACTAGTTGGATGGCGGTTAGGAGGGCATGCCTGTGTTTAGAAGTGCATATTTACAAATATTGGCTTCGAAGAAGCTTAAAAGCATAAGCCCATTCGTTTAGTTTGAGGTAAATATTAATGGTCACAAAGGGTTACATCTTGTAGGTTGTAAACCAACGAGTAGCTTGTGTTCTAGCGTTTCAGTTGATAAAGAAACTTGGGATTGGGTGAGTCTGAAAAAAACTGAGCTACAAATGAGTTTAACTGGTAGGGATTGAACAAAGCCCCTTTGAGATTTCTCGTGTTGGATGGACCAAAATTGACGGTTTTTAAGGGAACTCTACCCATGGTGTTCTACGCACTGATCAGATGAAGGAGAAAAGAATGGTCATTTGTAGTTAATAAGCCGTCATCCCAATACCACTCCCAGGTGCTGCAACACCTGAGACGAGAGATAGTTGTCCTGTCGGGTGTAAGTGGGTATGTTAACAAGGTTGGATTTACGCTCAGCGAACGCGTTACGGGACATACTCGTTTCGTTGTACCGGATGATGCTGCACGTCGGGTTTTCTCAAACCCGTAAACACGACGCGACATTTCTATTGCCAGAA
Organism: Schistocephalus solidus; assembly: GCA_017591395.1. Taxonomy (NCBI): domain Eukaryota; kingdom Metazoa; phylum Platyhelminthes; class Cestoda; order Diphyllobothriidea; family Diphyllobothriidae; genus Schistocephalus; species Schistocephalus solidus. The sequence goes on along the minus strand of WEDG01002066.1, from coordinate 138,415 downwards.
AGATTCGCGTTTACTGTGTATCCGTCCGGCCCGTCCTTCTCTATGGCTGTAGATGCTGGGCTGCATGCGTGAAATATGAGCGAAAACAACTTTTTGAGGACCATCCTCCGAGTGAAGTACACCGACTCTGTGTCAATTGACGGTCTGCACTCGCTGCGAAAACATTGCAATGATATCCCAAACCATCCAAGAACGACAACTGAGTTGGTTTCGGAACGTTCTTCGTCGACCACCTCACGAGCTCAGCGTTACTGCCCTTGATCTTTGGAGGCGTCAAAGAGTGGGTCAGCGCAAACCTGGCTCGACACCGTTCTCCAAGACATGGAAGTTGTTCTTGGAGCTTCGGTATATGACGTCCGTCGTTGGCGAAGAGAATGGGTTGAGCTGTCCAGGTCTGCTGCCGCGGATCGTCAAGCGTGGAGAGGTACAATCCGTGACATCATCGAGGCCCGCTAGATCAGGCATGATCGCAGCCGTGGAAAGTGCAAGTACGTTGTGCTGGTGTTAAGAAGGGAATTGGGTTTGACAGAATAACACCTGCGCGGGAAGAACTGAGTTTCAAGGGTCACGCTACCGAGGCTACCACGAGAAAATAAATATAATTGTTCATGAGCTACCTTTCAAAAAAACCAGATGGTCAAAAAAAATTGAAGTAGCAAGGCGTGCAGACGATGGCTGATGCTGACAGACGGTAGTACTATTTGTTATTGCTTACTTGTGCTCCAGCCACCGGTAATCCGAGGAAGCTGTGAATAAGAGACTGGTTCCTTCTCCACCGCTGCTTGTCGCGCTGGAGCGCCCCGTGGACGAGGAGAGCCAGTGGGCGTTCACCGAGAAAATAGATCGCATGTAGATGGCATTGGAGCGAACACAGAGCTTCCGCGGAGCGGGCACGGCCCCGGGTGTGGCTATATGACACAGGTCGATGCGCCCCAGATGTTCAATGCCGCGGCTCTCGTCCTCCGGGTAGGACCAGTACAGAAGGCGGTCAGCCAACAATTTGCACCAACGTTTTTGCCAGACGCCCAATCCACCCGATTCCTCGAAAATGGTCTGAGGAAAAGGTAAAACGAGGCAGTTAATAGCGACCACTACCACCGCTAGGGTCCGCAGTAAGCCGAGAAAAGTAGTCCTGGTTCTGACAGTCTGAACATGGCTGAATTAGGTTATAGAGGTCGACTTTGCTTACAATTTCTGAAAAACAAATGGTGATGTCAGGCCCTCTGAGGGAAAAACAAGGTTACGAAAGTATGATATCAAAGTTTGAAGTTCATCTACTCTGACAGCGTTCTCCTTCGCTTAATTATCAATCTGAGGTCTCGTTTAATTGCCGGAATGAAGGCGGTGGGCTTAGGAGAGCACACTTGCCAAAAAAAACTTTGAACGTTGCGAATGTGCTTCTAGCGTAATTTGAAAGAGAAAAATGCTGTATCTCACAGTATTTTATAAGCCTGGAAGTCAATATATTCTCTATCCACAGCATTTCTTGAACATCTAGGGGGCTCACTTCCCACCTCACCCTGGAGGAGTAAATTTATTCAGCTATTGTACTTGTAAGCTTAGCTTCTATATATAGCTGGAGCCTTCGAAGAGCATCTACGTGTCAGATAGGGCATCGTGGCCATATGAAACTGAAGTTATCTCTCAGTATCTATACAACACTCCAGTTCGACGCCAACCTACACCCCATGGCAAGGCAGAGGCAAAACTAGTGAAATCTGAAGATTGGTAGGGGTTAGGTGATAAATCGGAGGTATGCTACTGATTTAAACGAACAACTGCAGAGGTAGTCTAACATGCGAAAGTCACAGCAGACCGTGCAATGGAATAAAGGCCCTTCCCGGAATGTAGCGGAAGGCCAAATGTTTAACGAAGAGGAGGGGTTCTTATTTCCCGCCTTAACCCCAAACCCAGCAAAGATAAAAAAGCGTCCAACGGTGCCCCCTAAGAAAGCCCTATGATGCGTCTGAAGGGTAAATATGAACCGAACAGTCCTTCTGGGAAGGTGTGCTATTTTGACATGAGACGAGCGTAGAACACCAAGGACGATCTCTCCCGCCATTATAAGCGGGGAAGCAGTTGGGGGGAGGGGGCATGGGGAATAATACAGGAACTTGATGACGAAAGAGACGTGGGAAAGAAAACTTACCAGGAAGCCACGGCGCAGAACAACGGATTCCACATGAACCGAGGCTCGATTTAAGCCAAGAGGGCCAGCAAGCGGGGAAGAGTTGGGAAGATTGGCAAGGAAGAGGGGCATTCCAGTAGGGAAAGTGAGATGACCACAGTCCGTCTCGCGGTTATGCTGCGCCACGGTCGGTGGTAGCTGGCCAGACAGCAGGCTGTCATGGTGACGCAGATTGACCGAAGACAGCAGGGTGAAAGCTGAAGTAGAAGCAAAACATTACTTATGGAAGCAAGGTCAGGCTGGACGAAGCCGAATGATTTAAAGCCGGCGTTTTAGCTGAGGGCGTAGAGTTCAAAGGCCCGAGATTCTAGTCAAATTCATCTAACGACCAAAACTCGCCTCATCTGCACGCTGGTACTTCAAAAATTGTACTCCTTTGAGAAACCGCGTGATCCAAAGAAGACTCGTTGGGGACAAATAACTCTAGTCAAAGGGCTAAATCATTTGGCAGTCACCTAGTGCTTGTCATTAGTGCTGCCCAGGACGGGGAAAATGGCACTTAAGCCAGCCAAATAAGAGGATTTCTTTACCTTCTATAGACAGCAAGTAAAAAAGATCCATGCATTTGGCATTCACTCAGGCGAACCAACGCCGAGTTGAAAGAAATTGCTGCTACAAAAATAGGAAGAGTGACATGCTGAAAGACGAGATTCCCCGCTGTTTTAGGGGCGTGAGGTGCAACTCATACTGGCAGCCGGGAAAAAAAGGCATTACTGGGGCACCACATTTGATCTAGGCTAATTGAAGTCGGCCTTGTAACGTGATTTGGATTTTAAAAACTCGGATGATTCGCAGACAATTTGTTTCCCCATTTATTTTAACATAATCGGACAGGATAGAGGCGTTTTGAGGAGAGATGCAACTAGCAAGCTACATAAATACAAGCTGTTTGACTGCTCGTAAAAACAAGATGTTAGTTTCTGGTGCAGTTCTGTGATGCGTTTTAAGGAGGCGGTGGGGAGGGATGCACTGCAGTCCCTCCTTCACACGCACACACACACACACACACCAAGAAACTTATGTAGCGTTGGCGAATAGAGAACAAATGTTGTAGGTGGCGCGAGTTCCCATTTTCCACCTGGTGCTACCTCCTACCTAACACCAGGGCCACAATGCTGTATTAATGCCCATACTAAGAAGGAAGGCTTCATAGCACATAATCACACCGATTAAGATATATTCTTATGACACGAACGTAAATATCAAAACTAAACCTGGCATGGATTCCTTCGTTTGTGGAATGCGTCGACCGGGTGTCTGTTTGGCAGCGAACCTGGCCAGCATTCCACCGCCACCGATAGGGGTAGAGTCGACAGCGACTGTCGACTTGCTGCGCATCTTCTTCCGCTTGGCAGAAGAGAGGAGAGAGCCTGATATACAGAAGCCAAGGCCACGCTTGGGAGTAGCTGGGACCGGTGAGTTCAGGGCATCAGGGCCTGTGAGCGAGTTTAGGCCGGCCTCTGAAATCGAGTCCGAGTCTCCGACAGTCATGCAGTAAATTTCGATAGTGATAAGAAAGTCTGGTCGCAGGGGGACGATCTGCATGTAGAAACAGACCCGTAGGTGAGAAAGACGTTGTGGATGTAAAAACAGATTAGGGGGAAGGTTTCGTGCTTTGCATTAACTAGATCATAGTCTTCTATCGTAGGTGGGTTAGCTCATGGAACTCTAATAGAAATTCTTAAACTTATTGTCAATTAGAAAATAATACCTAAGCAGTGTTTTAATAGCAAGAATCTTGCAGAATAATTCCCAGATATTTCAATCTGGGCAAAATTTCGGCATAGGAATGAGCCTTGTTTCAGCCATCAGCAAACTACTATGAAAAACTGGCCACTTCGGTATTAATTTTCGATGTCTTTATAAGTTTAATTATATTGTAGGCATGTACCAAATATCCCTTTTTCTACTTATTTGGTAGGAATTTGCGGCTTCTAACAAATAAACTTGAAGAAAGGGTATCTTTAGGTTTTAGAAAACTTTTTTCAATCCCCAAATAACTTTGAACCCGACGTGCCGTTACAGTCACGTTCATGATTTCCAAACTTCAAGCAGTACGTATTCCATGCAAGGAAAATCATAGGTCCGTACGTTAGTTATCAAGACGTCATACAGGGCTCATACAATTTTGTTGTGTATGTGGATCACGTTTTATATTTTACAAGTGTCATTAATAAATGAACAGATATGCTGCTTTATAAATGGACACTTCAGTTTAAGAACCTTACGGTAAGAAATTTTTTGAAAACCGATAACTACCATTTCTTCGGGCCTAGAATTTGAAGAAGTGTTATTTGCTACCGAATGAGTACAAGAAAGAATAGTTTGTGCGTATCAACTATAAAATATATTTGAATGCATAAGGACATTCAAAATCAAAGTGAAAAGTTCACACTACAGAAGTCATCCCTCTCTATATCACATTTCAACTTTCGTCGATTCGTTTCATCGCGGATTTTATATGGAAGCATATTTAACTATATATATCACACAGTTTTTGCTGGGTTGTGGATTTCTGCGTATAGTGAAGTTTTTATTTCTGGTACATGCTGCTTCAATTTGTTTGCCCATTTAATTTCATATGCGGGACGCTATTGGCAGATGGTTGAGAAAATACTCGATCAGAGCACGCAGTTAAGTATCCTAGGCGCTAAATGTGGGGTTTACAAGGATTTAAAATATATAATAATAATCATATAAACACATGGATTTGACCCTTCGCAGAGGGTAGTGGAACTTAACCCCCACGATTGAGGAGCTTAACAATGCGGTTAAGAGTTCATCGTAAACTTAACCCCCATGATTGAGGAGTTAAACACTCCGGTTAACAGTTCATCGTTTAGCACATTTACTGTATATGGTCAAGAATGCAGGCAGCAGTAAGACATGACTGGTAAAGACAAGGGAGGCTAAAGGGGTCATTTCTGGCTTATTAGCCGTCAACAGCCAGCTATACTTAACCCCAGGTGTTGCAAAAACTGAGGCTCGAACCCGTGACATGTTAGTTAGAAGTTCAGTGCTCTAACTCCTGCGTCAGAAACTAGTTGTTCCGTTAATTCGATCAGGAATATTAACAATGGTGGGTGAGCACTGAGTGTCTGTATTTATCCTACCGAATTCGCGCAACACTTGCGCTTGATTACAGCTGCACATCCTAGATAAGTTTAAAGCGTCGTCCTATATGGAATAGAGGCAGGTGCAGACGTAGTATACTGCGAGTGGTGCTCAACTTGAAAGTAACCCCGCAACGGCATGGCACTCGTAGGCAATCATTCAAAACAAAATAAAACTTACCTTAATATTAGCGGGAAGATCGATAAAGGGTGCCGCTCTTGCGGAGCCCACGGGAAGGTCACAGACGCGCATCAAAGTTATCGTGTCTGTGTGGTAGAGACGGCCCTCGCCTACACACCTGGGAGAGAAGGAGAAAAAGGATCAGTAGACAAGTCTAGCGCGCCACTCACGAGAGAAAGAGATAAGCTCACTCACTTGAGAATCGCCATGAGGTGGTACTGGACGGGTCTTCTTCCACCAACTGGACTATCGTAGGGCGCCGGGGTGCCAACTGTACCTTTGCCAACGACGGCAAAACCACCCGTCTGATTGTAGGGAGCCTCAGGTTTCAGTGCCAGTCGGATACCATTAAGGCAGAAACGTGCTCTTAGTGGCTCCCCACGCATTGGTGGAACAAGTACCGGCGAACCACGATTCAGCAGAGATAGTTCCTCCATCAGAGCCTGTTGTCTCTGGCCTGTCGGAGAGAAACTTTGACATATTAAATACTACTCATGTCATTTGATTAGTTGTTTTAAATAAGTTAGTTGAATAACACAGCTTACACGCGATGAGGAGGGAACGACTGTCCTCAAAGTGCGACTCCGAGCGAACACTAGCCGGAATGTTTTTTTGAGCTTTGAAGTCTTGAAGCGCACTGCTGGCGGCGATTATTTCCTGCCTCACACTATCGAGAAGTTGGGTGATCTCCTCAATACGACTGTTTCGTCTTTCTTCAACTGCGTTCGCTTCCGCATTGCCTTGAGTGGTTAATGAAGAATGTCTCAGAGCACAGTTTCAAGTATAAATTGGACACGGTAAACAAGAACAAAGCAAATAAGGTTTTGCCATTAAATGTTGACTTGCCCATTCGATTAAATATACGTTCCAATACAACTTGGTTTTGGAAGACCAATGGAAATCACGCCTGATGGGTCTGACTGCCCAGGAAAAACAAATTTTTATCTGTGACTTACTTCTCAACCGAATCAGCAGGTTTAACCTTTTCAATTCCGATGCCTGATAGAAGACCGTGTGCAAACACTGGTAAAAGAAGACTAAATAATTTTAATAATCGGCAAACGCGTATGGTAAATGACTTTTCATAAGACTCAAGTACACAAAACCGTGACATCAATGTAGTCTTGAATCCTGAACACTACCGTTTTGACTAAATCGCCACATTCTGCATAGCATCTACCAACTGCCAGTAGAAACATTAATAGTAAATTATCTGAGGCAGAAAAATTTGGCGTAACAATGGAAAGCAAACGATGTGGCAGTTGGAAAAATGAAGTTGGAGCAAAGCTTACTGATCAATTTCACAAGGCCAGCATTCAGTCGCACGGGCGTTGCCTGCATGTCCAAATCAAGGAGGGCTGAGGCATCGCGACTGATGCGTCGAGAGGAGCTGTGCCGACGTGAGGGAATGCCTCCGCCGCTGCGGTCACACCGTGATGAGGATCGGCGACGACGAGCGCAGGCAGCTGGACTGCGGGGATTCACATGTGCAAGGGTCTCGGGCTCGGAGACCTCGTAGTCGGAGGATGGAGCATTGTTAGCAGTGCCCAGTTGGTGTTGGGCATCCGAGTTGGCCAAAAGAGCGGCGGACTCTAATTTGAAGGTTGAATCTAAGTGATTGGAGAAACATGGGGGTGGGGAGATGACGGTGGGTACAATAGATTCTAGTACAATAGTTTCTAGGTGGGAATGCAATGAAGTCTGAGGAGTTTAAATGCAGTGGAGGAAAGATATCCTGCGTAGCGCAAAACTCTTTGAATGTCTGCTAGGCCTTAGATTGAGCCCAAGACGCCTCGATCTAATCGGTGAAAGTACAACCACTAAAACTAATATCTCCAATCGCAAACAACAGTGCAACGGGCGCTTGTTCTCCAGGACCGAGGAATCCGGGTACGAATCCCAGGTTATACAAATCTGGCTTACGAAGAAAAATAAGTCAGAAATTGTCATCCCAATCGCCCTTGTCTTTTTCGATGCCAGATGTCAAATATGATGAGTGCTGAATGACTCGAGAACCTGCTACCGGCGTTCTAGTTGTCACGTAATTTCTCACCAAACTAACGAAAATTCTTGATAGCGAATTAATGGACCGCATAAAAAAAAGAAGCCATCGTAAGATGACAATTTGAATGCTGTCATTGATAACCAGTCTGTTTAGGTAACCTGCGTTCGTAACGTCGAGATGCAGTGGGAGGCGGGCAATGCAGTTGGGCCACACGCTTGATAGTTCTATTCTCGAAAACCGGAGAATTTAAGGCTTGACATTTCTTGTAATTATAATTTACTAGCTGGTACAAAAATTTAGGGGTCCTGTTCCCAGAAGTTACTATATGTTAGGCAGAAAGTGCAGTTTTCATCGTGTTACATGGGATTTGCTGTGATTGACCGGTTAATGATATCCTCGGAGAAACAATTTACTGCGGCAAAGGTAAACAGCCTGTGCCTTTTAACCAGAGAGGGAGCACTTTGATTTCAGTCCTCCATACGAAGACCTAGTTTCGGCTTGACCTACCTGCGGACATAATTGCCAACGGAGACGAAAGGTCCTGTTGCATAAAAGTGATGTGAGACGCTTTTTTCACCAACACGGCCGCCGCTATGCTGGGAAATCTAAGTATAACGTGGGGAAAACCCTCGTTCAAAGAACTTATTGAATAGATAACGCGCTAAAAACATGTTCGGTGCCAGCAACATCCGGTCAAAACAGTGGCTAGCCCACCCAAAAGCGGTGAGTTGAAGCTCCATCCCGATCAGCTGGCGCTTGGGTGCATTTCCAGCAAAATTGAAAGGCAGTAACTTTACATAAGATAAATTTAACAGGCACTATGATTAAATTCAAACCACGAGTTGCCTGGGCTGACGGCTGTATCTGTCCATTAACACGCAATAGCGTACCTCGTTATTCTTAAACTATGCTACTTTATAGACGGACCCACTTTCAAAGGTGATGAGCAAGGTGTAAGTTACCTAGAAATGCGCGGCTACCATTAAGTTAGGTCTGGCTATGAAGTGGTCAGTCTGAAGAGGTCCAAGATAAGCTAAAGAAATCGTACAACGGCCAAGTTCCACTGATTAAAATAGTGTCAGCAGCTGGTATTCTGAACGGAAAATGCTATTCCACAACTAAGAAGTGTGCAGATGTCCACAATCAGAGAGGTTCCTGTGATCAAAAAACGGATGGTGGGAATACATCTATATCCGCTAACAAACTAATAACGTAAGTGTAGTTACCATAGCTGAAAGAATTGTGGTCTAGACCAGAGGTAACGTGAGCGGCATGTTGATTAATCAGTAGTAGAACTTACTACGACCTGAGCCAGAGCTGTTTGGAAGGGCAGCCGCAAGTGGGTCGAGGCTGATGCAGCATGTCTTCGTCTTCATCATCACTCTTACTGGAACTTAAGCGATCGTAGACACCACCGCCACTATCAGTCTCCGTCTCCCCGGAGCTGGTGTCACCCGGAGCAGTACCTCGCTTTGGAAGGAAGGTGACGGAGCGCTGGCGCGGCATTCCCGGCTGCACATCCTCATTAGTCTGCCGTTCATCAAGGTTGCTCGTGTTTGGCCAGTTACGTAGGACGCCGGGGCGCGGACGGTTGTAGTAGGTGTGCTGAACCGAGCTCGGACAGTCTGGTGCTAAAAATATCGCAAGGCATCGAAGAAAGAATGGTTATCAGCAGCTTTTGTCAGTACTCGCGTAGGCAAGACCCTACGCGTTTTTGAAAAATCAACCAGAGCCACTCGCTTGCTGATGTGGCTTACTTCCAGGACGAAATGGGAGGGAGGTGGCCACTTTGCCCTCGCTTTTGAGCACCGAGTCGCTTCCGAAGAGCAAACAGTCAAGATGTACTACTGTGACTCAAGCAGTTTAAAATCCGCCGAGGTGGGTGGGTGAACGCAGGTTAAAATACAATCTTTCAGTCTGATGATCAAGCCAGCTGGTCAACCACAGCAACAAACACAGAAATAGCTATTTCCGTCGCTTAAAGTCTTTATCGGTGATATTTCTGCATTACGGATCGTTCTTAGGTATGCGCGGTCTCTTTTCTATGGGTGGAAGGAAACCCTGTAATCCTCTTCCTCGATTGGTATACGTCACCTTCGACCGCGGTAAACAGGTATTGGAACTGTCATCTAACTGCAAGGGCGTTTGACTCTATGCAAATTCGGATGCAGGTCTTGGATTGTCCCAGTTTTAAGTCCGGTTAAGGCTACCTAATGATGACGAATAAAAAGCAAGGACGTCGTTGTAGTCTGTAGAAGTAATGGTATTTGAAAATTTTTGTGTGTAAAATTGGCAAGTCGATACGCCTTGTAAAGCGCAATTCGACCATGGGCACCGACACATGTAACTGAAAGTGATATGGATTGATTGAAAGTTCAAATTATGTCTAACCTGTAGTAAGGCCACAAAAGAACCGGTGTAAGTTCTTTGACAGTCGCGGGATGGAAGAAAAAGGTGACAAGCTCAAAAAATTGACGCCTTCCTCATTCAGGCTGTAGAGCAAATAGTTCATCCATCAGGCATGTTGAGAACTCCCATCATCAAGTCGCAGTTATGACTTGCGTTGAAATTACCGCGCTCCTTGGCACCCATTATCGAATGAACGCGCACTGAATAAACACACCCACCACATGGACACCGACATGCGACATTTGCAAGCGACGGGATGCGCTATCGGCCAAGGATCTAGGTCCAGTAGTGAACTCACCATCTATTATTCCAGACAGTGTTCTCGTGGCAATACAAGTTCAGGATGATCGGAGAGTGAAATGGGCCAGGTGACCGATGAAGCTAAACTGCCCGTCTTGGTGCGAAGCGCACGAACAGCGCCCGTAAACAGCACACGCACCAGTCCGATAAGGCGTCCCTCATATTTAACAGAAGAGTGCCGTACATGAAAAATCATACAGGAAACATCGTTGCCTGACCCTCAGGTACGAGGGGAAACAAGCCAGCCCGACACCTAATAAGCTTTTATGCAAAAATTACCAGGGCGTTGAGTGTTTGAAGGCGCACTTGGTTGTGTACAATAAGAAAAAACGGATGTCGTCTCCAGGCTAGATCAACCTCGTCACCTCTTCCCTCTGTGGTCTACCCAAGGCAAGGTGATCGGGGATAAGATTGAGCCCAATCGCTAGCATGACGAGACATAACTGTTGGTTAAATTGATTAATAATGCTCTTGTAGTTCGAGACGCGCAAATGCGAATAGTACATGTGAGCAATGGGGTTTATTGATATCTACGAGAACTATTGAAGGAAGTGTTTGTATACCCTTTGAACAAACTCGTCATGCTAAATTATTCCCTGATCAATCTGAATCTCAGTAATGTTTTTGTTTTAGCGTCCATACATCAATTGTAAGTTGAATAAAGCCCGATTCTAGGGTAATCGTCCGTTCTGACTTTTCGGTCTATTCCGTTTGTGCTATCTCGATCGAGTGATTGAAACTATTCTGATTGCAACAATTTATTCATCTTACAAGAATGGATCGATTTTAGAGAGAACGATTCCATGTGGAGCTCAATGCACCAGACGCCTCGAAACAATGCAACCACTAGTATCGCACGTTCGAGAATTTCATGACCAAGATCGAAAGTCTGAAACCGAACAAATTCAGTATCCTAACTAATTGTATTTCTCCGACTGTTCCAGGGAAGAGAAGCTGTTGGATTGCTGAAAGATCTACTAAATACCCAAAAATTAAGTCTTTGCTCGTCATCTCCTAGCGACCTGCAGACAAGAGGGTGGACAAACCCTCGATCAATTCGCCCAAAAACTGCTTTTGATAAGGCAAGATCACCAGAATTGGCGAAAAGACTGTCTTTACCTTATCAAAACCCGCCGACCGCCTCATTCACTGCCGCTGCTGAGATGGGCGAAACCACATCGAATCCTTCTAAAACACCTGACCCTGTAGCTTCGAGTGTTTTTTCATGGGTACGACATCTTATGCAAAGTATGTGGAAAACAGGCGCGCGTCCCAAAGGTCTGCATGGCATCACGAAACCGAAAAGTCCTTTCCTCTACTCATCCCACTATGTTCGCCGTGGCATTGGCTACTGTTCCCGACTGCCTTTCAAGCGCTGTGGTGGAACTACAGATAAATGGGGCTAATTTGAGATTTGAGAGTTACGTCTCGTCGTCGTTAGTAATCTAAAATAAGTAGAAAATAAATTAATCACGAAACACGGCCACCACCGCTCTATCCAGCGCCCCGCAAGGACATGTCCTCGGCTCAATTAAATATAAAGGTACTGTTTACGAGGTCATGCTATCGGTCTTATCGGAAATATGCACCGATGTCCTTCTGGGCATGACTTTCTTCAGCTACACAATAGCGTCAAAATTCCATTTGGTGGACCCAAGCCAACGTTTTCGCCGTTTTCTATGGCTTGGGCTTGCGTTTAGTCTCCTCGCTTGACTGCAAGCCTATCGCTACAAAATCTTGTAGGCACACTAACGTTGATAAAGGTTTGTAGGAGAAGATATTGTTCATCTTCTGTCTGAAGGAGTAATCGAGCCCATCTCATTCTCTTAGCGAGCACAAGTTCTGATGATAGCCAATGAAAATCAAAAAGGCGAATGGTTGATGAGCATAGCTAGACTATCAACAACTACACCCTTCTCGATGCCTGCCCCTCAACCAGAATAGATGAAACAATTAAACATATTGCTATATACGACATGTCTTGATCTCAAGGGCGCCTATCGCCAGATACCAAACCGGGCAGGCGAAAGGCTATACACTGCTCTTAAAGCTTGTGGATGTTTGATCAATTTAGCCGAATCCCGTTTGGCGTGACCGACGGTTTTGCGTGTCTCCAAAGAACCATTGACTACATAATTTCCGCGAGCCCCTGAGGCAGATTTTTGTCTACGGCCTCGATTCAAAACTTTAAAAATTCCTCAGCACAGCCGAAAGATACGGACTAACCTTCAATTACGCGAAAAGTGGCATAGGTTCACAGCAAATCAAGCCTCTTGGATACAAAGTGTCCAAGTGCGATATTAGATCAGATCCAGATAGCCTAAAAGCCTTGCGTGAAATGGCTCCTCCGCATGATCTAGTCACAGCAACGGGCCGTAGGATAGTTTGCATACTATTCACAATTGATAGATCATTTTTCAAATAAAATTCATTTGCTCATACACAACAAAACTTTCCCTCTACCATTAAGAGTACTAGAGACGTCCGAGGCACTTAAGGAAGAACTTGCGACATCCACTATCCCTACAGTTCAGTACGATTCCCCATTAGTTTCCGAAACCGATTCCTCAGACGTCGCAATTGCTGCCACATTGAACCAGAATGGTCGATCAGTAGCGTTCTTTTCGCGTAGTCTATCGCCAAATGAACGAAACCATTCTGTAATTGAAAAAAAAGCGTACGCCGTAGTCAAGTCCATAGGCAAATGGAATCACTTTCTTCTCTGTAATCATTTTAAACTAATTACAGATCAGCGGTCTCTTGCTTTTATCTACGGCAATCAATAAAATGGGAAAGAGAAGAATGAAAAGATTGAACGCTGGAGGTTGGAGTTGTCGCCGTTAAAATTCAACATCGTTTACCGACCTGATAAAGAAAACCTGCGGCGGATACGCTTTCTCGTAGTTATTGTGGGGCCCCGCCAACAAATGTTAATCTGAAAGAACTACACGAGTTTCTTTGTTGTCCTGGTGTCTCGAATATCACAATTGCCCCTTTTCGATGGAAGAGATTCGCAATGTCGTCGCTAGATGTCAAAAATTTTGTGAAGTCAAACACTTTTCTGCTCTAAAGCACAAAGCCAAATCATCAAAGCTACCCAAGTATTTCAACGGTTTTCACTCAACTTCAAAGGTCCACTTCCGCTGGTGACCCGCAATCGCTATCTGCTAACGATTATTGATGAATACTCATGTTATTCATTCGCATTTGCCTGCTGTGATCAGTCTGCCGAAACCGTTATTAGACGTTTATGCCAGCTCTTCTCCATATTCGGTACTCCTTCTTTCATCCACACCGATCGGGAATCGTCATTTATGTCAAACGACGTTCAACAATTCCTCAACGGTAAGGGAGTGGTTAAAAGTAGGAAAACTCCGCACAGTCCCTAAGGAAACTGGTAGGTCGAGCGTTTGAACCAAACTTTGTGGAAGATTATTTTACTATCTTTGAAATCTGAAAGTCTGCCTGTCACACACTGTAAATCCGTTCTCCTGGATGCCTTACACTCAATCAGGTCCATGAAGCTAAACCAGCTCGAGGATGAAATAAGACAAATAAAATCTGCGCTAAAAGGCACCTCTAAAGCAGTATATGCCACTCAGGAGTCCACTGAGCGACTTACCAGGAGCAAAACCATTGATACTCGATCAAAGGGTATCCCAACAACAACTTCGACAGCTACTACGGCAATCGAACACCAAGTACCAACGGCACAGGACAAAAATAGTCCGCCTAAAACAAAAAAAGCCGTCCAAAACGCAAAACTGACACCAAGAAGGAAAAAGCCAATGGACAACCGACTTCGAAAGATTCCTCAAAAAAGCTCGAACACGGGACTTCGGCCATTGCCTTGTCCTCCGCAGGAACTACTGAGATTCTCACACCAAGCACAAGCAGTGGAATCGATTCCCCAACCGAAACTACCACCTGCGATTCAAAATCGTCGAACCCGTGGAATTCGCCGAAACCAAAAAAACCGGATCAAAGCCAACACATAGCCAAGCAGCATCCCCTCCATCATCACCAGTGTGCAACGTGAAACCTTCCCACCAGATAGTGAAAGACAGCGTCGTAGTTACAAAAAATGCCACGGACAGAAAAAAAGTTTCATAATACAGGGACTACCTGAATCAACAGCTGCGACTCCAGTAGACCGATATTCTGAAGACATGAACCACTTTCGTGAACTCCTGAACAATATGCTGGAACCTAATACGTCGATTGAACTGGAAAAAGCCTTCCGCCTTGGAAAACGGTCCGAAAGCCAATCTGAATCAACACGTCCTAGGCCTCTAAAAGTTATCTTGACCAGTAGCCAGGAAGCCAGTCTCATTCTGTCGAGGCGCTTCAAGTTAAAAAACTCAAACCCTGGAGTTTTTTTCAACAGGACTTCTCACCTGCAGACGCCATCAACTAGTCGTCAAACTAAGACGGCGGCTCAGAGAGGGGGAAACAAATTTGGTTATTTACAACAACCAAGTGATCCATCGTCTATTTTGAATGATACTTCAAAATAAAGCGTATTCCTCTCTCTCTCTCTTATTCTCCCCCTGGAGAGGCCCGTTCCGGATTACCACGCAGTTAACCCAGTAAACAGGGGCTCGTGCCCGACTGTTAGCACTTTCCGAGCAAACCGAAAACTAACATTCCTCTACACCAATGCACAGAGTATATTATCGAAGCTCGACGAGCTTAAGATTCATGTCTGCGATCTATCTCCAGATATAATTTCCGTAACAGAAACTTGGTTGTCCCAACACGTGAACGACCGAGAGGTAACTATGGCTGGCTACCAACTTTTTAGAAAAGACAGGAAAGAGCGTCAAGGAGGTGGCCACTCACATACGTGGACTCACATATCGTAGACATCGTGTTTCCGTCATCTCTGTTAATTAAAACGAATTCAAGGAAGGTGAGATGGCAGGACTAACATGTATTTTAAGTAAGAAAGCATGTTGAGAGGAAAATATAAGGTAAGCGTTTGTCAGATGGTTTAGCATTTGGTATGAAAATATTTTTTCTAGGATTTTTGCTATTACCGCTGTTCGGTGAACACCACGATAGTTTTTTGTATCAGATCGGTTCCCGTATTAAAAGATTGGTGTATTGCTTGAGTATTTTCAAATTCTTGGATAGATACAGTTCAACTGGAGTAAGAATAACAAACATGACAACAGTATTGGAGCATATATCATATGCTTCACTATGCAAGAGGGGATTTTATCCGTTCTATAAGAGGTGGAATTAGAAAGTTGTCTGCCAACTTTTTTGACGGTTTCTTCGCTAAAATAGATCTCATTGAGGTTAAATGCTGTAATGTCTGTTGTTTGGTGTATAATCTCTTCGTCAACTGGATAGTTGGCTGTACTAAAGCCTTCCCCTTTCTGGCGTGGGTTCGATTCCCACCGAGCCGCCGAGGTTTTCACAAGTGGGTGAATGGAATTATTCAAAGCTGCCAAAATTATCTGCTTATTAATTATGCCTGGTAGTCATCTGGGGGATTCTAGATTGATTGCTCAAGAAATCGGGCTTCGGCAGTCCGCTTAATGTATCCGAATTGTCGGATTCCATACGTTGCAATAGACTGGGCGATTAACTTGACCCAAGTGTGATTTAACTCAAAATATTTGAGTTATGACCCTTTACGAAATAGAGCTGCTTGTTTGCGAAATTGCATCTTTCGGATGCCATCTTTATGGCTGACTACTTTCGACCTTGAATTTGAGGAAATGGTGATTACAGAATCTTGTTTTATCGTGTGAATACTTGCGCGAGTTCTGAATTTTCAAACGGTTTCTCGCGGACTATATGGGATCTGCCTTCCCGCATGGAAAAAGGAATGGACGATATAAGGTAAATGTAGCTCTGCTTCGCTTTCTGTGCTGTTTTTATTTGAGGTTTGATTCTCTGTTTTTAAACCGCTGTGGTCTGTTGCCTACCGTCAGAAATATAATATAATAGGAATTTGTGTAGAATTTATATCCCATTTACACCAGAGCTCTCTCGAAGTACACTGACCTTTCTTTTTCTCTTTTACGTTTATAAATGTATCCTTTTACGTTTACCTGGGCCGTATCGGAAAGCATTAATTCTAAAGAACACATTTTTATACTCTGCCTTAAATTTTATTCTTTCGGCCTTGCTCTTTTGATGACTTTTATGCTAAAGTATTAACTTCGGTGCTTAGCTTATTCTGACCAATACCTTTTGTGACTTATTATATGTCTCGCTAACTGGCTTTCCAAACTGGCTCACCTGCCATTATGATTAAACAGGACCTAAAAGGTAGGTCACGCGGCTTCGAAACTATTATAACTTACGAAGCTCTTGGCTCCGTCTGTGACTTTTCCGCGCTATTTCTGCGGACAACAATGCTGGCTTAGCCATCTCCAGCGTTTACGATGCCATGTAGAATTGCGGCCCATGTTCTGTGATGAACTGCTGAGCCCTTTTTGTGCGGCTGGAGTTCCACTTTCACTGAAAGCACGGATTTTTCTCCAGACCTGATTTACCCACATGTATTTAACACTTCATTTGACTGCAACATTGTCGGCGCCAAATCATGTATAGACTTGGAGATGACGCCGTGCATGAACATGCCTGTACCTCGACGAGTTCTATGAATGAACTCAGGCAAGGGCCTTTTGCGGTGAAGGTAGTGAGGCTTAGCTAATCAACGGTTGAGTTTTACTTACGAGTTGTAGTCCGTTCGCAGAAGCTGTGGTAGACAGAGGTACCAGTTCACAGAACAGGAACCACAGATTCTATAGGGCAGGACAGGTTCGGACATAGCCGAATGCGACCGAACGTTTATTTCCTGCTTCAGACAGCGGAGGTCTATGGATGGCGATTAACGTTCATGGATTAATATTCTTCGGTGTCCAACCTTATAGTAACCGCCTTGCGAGATCAGGGCCCAGCCACACTTGAGTTTTAATCTCATGCGGCTTGCTACCGTTTATTCATCGAAATGGAGAAGCCGCCTTTTTCTAACCAATTTTCAGCTGTTTACATGTAGATACCAGATAGTGGCGAAAACGATGGTTGAGAGAATTCGGGAGCAAAGCGAAGACCTTCAAATACGAAGCTACAAGCGAGTAGCGCACGCAGTAGCCACATTAAGAAGGGACAGCCGATATATGATACTTATCATTGTGACAACTTACCTTGTCAAATGATCACCTACAGAACCTCAGACTGATAGCTTAATTGATCGTGAGCGGCCAAAATGACCAAATGAAGTGCACGTGTACAACTGAAGGACAAAGCGTTGGACGCGGGTTGAATTGAACGAGAGCAGGCAGTTGTGTAAGCTAAGATTTCTAAGGTGACTAAAGCGGTAAGTTACGTAAACGACAAAATAAAGCATGCCTAGACGGCATGAAGTTAAAACCCCGGGAAGTGCAACTTACATGATACCGAAATGGTGTTTTCGAAGAGGTCTATGCAATCAGCAGACTTTGAAAGCCCGCTACCAGACTTGCTTGGAGTACAACATTCCCCCTGCCGAGGGGAGACGAGAGGCAACTGAGGAGCTGACAAAACTACGTCGGTTGTGACGGGTGGCGGTGTTAGTGGTGGAGGAGGAAGCGCTAGGTTTTGTGCCTGTTTCATTTCCGGTACGTCTACTGATTCCAGCGGCATCTGGTGGAAAAAAAACGCACATAGGCGGTCATGGCGATTACTTTAAGTACAATTGGATAGAGCGGTCATGTTGAAAAATTAAATTACAGGTGGTTCAGGAAGGGGTCGCGGATAATCGCACAAAGTCGAAGCAGGAACGATTCCTCCTTTATCGTCGGGCGGAGGGAGGGGAAATTCTGCCGTCGACGTGTCCACTACCTGTCCATGACCCGAAACGGTGGAAATCTACGGTGGAAAAGGCAAATAATTATGTACGCGCAAATACTTCGGCAGAAAGTTGAATGAAGTGGTTTGGATGTTAGGTCGGAGATCTGCAACCGACCAGCGAGGACATGCGAGTATGATTATGCGATTACCTGTATTTTTATTACTAGTCTGAGAGAATATCAGTCAAGAAGATACCAGTGGATTGGGGTTTACCTGTGACCTTCGATATGAACTAGCCATCGCGTTTATCAGTGGGACACATTGGTGGAAATTCATTTAAAGTTTTGTCTGCAAGACTGTCTGCTTCTTTTACAGCTCCGTGAAACTATTTGCTCAAATGGTACAAGAGCTTATGAGTAGGACGCTGTCATGGGCGTAAGCAAGAAAACAAGTCCAATATTAAGATCAGTCTGTAATAACGGTGTAAGAAAATCACGCAATGTGGTTGCATTCCATAGCCGACGTTTGAAACCAATTCGTTGGATGCAACATATGCTCTAACTTCAGTAGTGCTTTTTTCCGCCATCAGACGAGAACCCGTAAATGCAGGTAGTCTTTTAGGCTTGCCGCTGAGGATTGTACTCAAGCGCACGAAGACAGTAACTACGCCAACTCTGATCATGGCGAACGACTTAAAGTTGACCAAAAAACGCGAGATTTACTGAACACAGTTAACTACACAACTCGTCTCAATGATAACACCCAAAAGCCCATATTTAAGAACATTGAGATTTTTGGAACTATGGACTTAAAAGGTCTAGTCAGTCGTTCAGCAGGGAAATGGCTTTTGACGGTATACCACGTCTGAAACAGAAGTTAACTTGCGAGCCACTAATGATATGCCTTTAGCTTGCTTTATTGCATTCAACTTATGAAACAACCATCGGTGAAGGCGACAATTCCTACGGGCGCTTTGCCTACAAAGTCGGGCCCACGCTGTTTTAACCATTTTAGGCAAAACAACACGATAATTTTGTCTAAAAAACTCATGAAGAGCTACAATGTATTGTGATCTGACTGCATTGCATGCGCTTTATAGGTAAGAATTAGCAAGTCAGAAATGACTAAAGTGCTGCCCATAAAGCGAGAAACTTTACTAACCAAAGAAACCATCGGTAAGTCAACTTAAGTGTCCAAAAGAAAACAGACGAGTGCGGACTATGTTTTTAAAAAAGCGATACTAATAAATATCTATGACAACGAATGTGCCGTTTCCAGCAACCTGTGGTCCACCAGATTCAATTACAGTGCACAAACATCTCCTCAAGATGTATTAAGTGGATATAAAGACTTCGCTTTCGTGTAAAATCTATGACTCACCACGAGATGAAAATCATTACTCTGGTACTACGGTCCTTAGGAAGGCGGAAATGAAGGCAATCTGTGAATTCAACATTTAAAGCACATGCAAAAGAAGCAAGTGACAAGAAGGTATGACTTGAGAAGTATAGGACGATTTTTTCCGCTAACATTGGCGGAAAGAGTAAACCTATGGATAAAAACTATACATTAATAGAACGAAAAAAAAACAAGATTGAAAGACAAATTCAAGCAAGGACAGTACCTGCTTCTCTTTTAATGGAGGTCTTGGTACGCGGACAGGGACAGTTTCGTCGGCCATTAAATTCTCCCAGTGTTGTCGAAGTTTTGATACGGGGATACGATCTAGGGGGGCGAGACTGGCCTTTAAAATAATAAATAAGCGGACTTAAGAAAAAAGTTACCCTCACGCAATCTTGCTTTTTAAGATCATTCGTCTGCTTTTTAGTGGGGGTCTGCGACATATTCCTGATATGACGGATGTCGTCCTCCCAAGACTTTACCTAAACGATTTTTCGGTCAACCAAACACAGCCAGAAAATTTGCCTCTTTAGCGAGTTCCTTGTACTTTGCTTTTGATATGTAGTTTAATGGGCGAGACTCACTTGTTTCGCTGCAAACGATGTGTGCAAAAAGAAAATTCATTTTTTTAAATAATAGATAAAAACAAGGTAAGCACTGACAAACACGTTGAATTTCTTTTGCGTGATTCAAACAGTGATTGGTGGGGTAAAAAAATCAAATGAAACTTAAGAGCGAACTTTTCATAGCAAGGCTTTAGCGCGAAATACACGAAGATTTCGTCAGGTTGCTAAACGTTACTGTAAAAATTACGAATCATCTCAGCTTCGGATGCATCTACAATAAGCTTAACTGGTAGGGAGTTAAGTCAGCAGGGGAATCGAATAGTCAGTCGCGGTACGTACCGATAAATAAAGCAAGCTCGTCAAACGTCCTAACCGAAAATAAAAATCGTTGAAATGCAGTAGCATCAAGTACGAACGCAGTGAAATCAGCATCAACAGTAGCATTTTCGTTTTCAAATTCCACTGTCAGTACCATCGTTTTCGCCACTATCTGGTATCTACAAGATGCCCTTCATGTATACAGGTGGAAATTGGTTAGAAAAAGGCAGCTTCTCCATTTCGATGAATTAACGGTAGCAAGCCGCATAACATTATAACTCAAGTGTGGCTGGGCCCTGATCTGGCAAGACGGTTACTATAATGTTGCACAACGAAGGATATTCATCCATGAACGTTAATCGCCATCAATAGACCTCCGCTGTCTGAAGCAGGAAATAAACGTTCGGTCGCATTCGGCTATGTCCGAACCTGTCCTGCCCTTTGGAATCTGTGGTTGCTGCTCTGTGAACTGGTACCTCCGTCTACCACAGCTTCTGCGAACGGACTACAACTGGTAAGTAAAACCCAACCGTTGATTAGCTAAGCCTCACTACCTTCACCGCAAAAGATCCTTGCCTGAGTTCATTAATAGAACTCGTCGAGGTACAGGCATGTTCATGCAAGGCGTCATCTCCAAGTCTATACATGATTTGGCGCCGACAATGTTGCAGTCAAATGAAGTGTTAAATACATGTGGATAAATCAGGTCTGGAGAAAAGGCCGTGTTTTCAGTGAAAGTGGAACTCCAGCCGCACAACAAGGGCCCATCACAGAACATGGGCCGCAATCTACATGGCATCGTGAACGCTGGAGATGGCTAAGCCAGCATTGTTGCCCGCAGTCATAGCGCGGAAAAGTCACAGACGGAGCCAAGAGCTTCGTAAGTTATAACAGTTTCGAAGCCGTGTGACCTACCTTTGTAGGTCCTGTTTAACTCATAGTGGCAGGTGAGCCAGTTTGGAAAGCCAGTTAGCGAGACATATAATAAGTCACAAAAGGTATTGGTCAGAATAAGCTAAGCACCGAAGTTAATACTTTAGCATAAAAGTCATCAAAAGAGCAAGGCCGAAAGAATAAAATTTAAGGCAGAGTATAAAAATGTGTTCTTTAGAATTATTGCTTTCCGATACGGCCCAGGTAAACGTAAAAGGATACATTTATAAACGTAAAAGGGAGAAAGAAAGGTCAGTGTACTTCGAGAGAGCTCTGGTGTAAATGGGATATAAATTCTACACAAATTCCTATTATATTATATTTCCGACGGTAGGCAACAGACCACAGCGGTTTAAAAACAGAGAATCAAACCTCAAATAAAAACAGCACAGAAAGCGAAGCAGAGCTACATTTACCTTATATCGTCCGTTCCTTTTTCCATGCGGGAAGGCAGATCCCATATATTCCGCGAGAAACCGTTTGAAAATTCAGAAGTCGCGCAAGTATTCACACGATAAAACAAGATTCTGTAATCACCATTTCCTCAAATTCAAGGTCGAAAGTAGTCAGCCATAAAGATGGCATCCGAAAGATGGAATTTCGCAAACAAGCAGCTCTATTTCGTAAAGGGTCATAACTCAAATATTTTGAGTTAAATCACACTTGGGTCAAGTTACTCGCCCAGTCTATTGCAACGTATGGAATCCGACAATTCTGATACATTACGCGGACTGCCGAAGCCCGATTTCTTAAGCAATCAATCGAAAATCACCCAGATAACTACCAGGCACAATTAATAAGCAGATAATTTTGGGCAGCTTTGAATAATTCCATTCAACCACTTGTGAAAACCTCGGCGGCTCTGTGGAATTCGAACCCACGCCAAAAAGGGGAAGGATTTAGTACAGCCAATTATCCAATTGACGAAGATATTATACACCAATTAACAGACATTACAGCATTTAACCCTCAATGAGATCTATTTTAGCGAAGAAACCGTCAAAAAAAGCTGGCAGACAACTTTCTAATTCCACCTCTTATGGAACGAATAAAATCCCACTTTGCATCGTGAAGCATATGATATATGCTCCAATACTGTTGTCATGTTTGTTATTCTTACTCCAGTTGAACTGTATCTATCCAAGAATTTGAAAATACTCAAGCAATACACCAATCTTTTAATACGGGAACCGATCTGATACAAAAAACTATCGTGGTGTACACCGAAAACAGCGGTAATAGCAAAAATCCTAGAAAAAAATAATTTCATACGAAATGCTAAACAATCTGACAAACGCTTACCTTATATTTTCCTCTCAACACGCTTTTCTTACTTAAAATACATGTTAGTCCTGCCATCTCACCTTCCTTGAATTCGTTTTAATTAACAGAGATGACGGAAACACGATGTCTACGATATACTTTGACCGACAAAAATTCGTTCCACAAATTCCCCCACAAAAGGCTTCAAGTGAAGCTTATAAGTCATGGGATTGGTCTCCCCTTCTCGACTTTCTCAAATCTTCACTCCAAAACTGGGATCAGGTAGTGCAATTTCGAAACGTGTTCTCAGAACAATCTCATATTAGTAGTGGAGTACTTCAGGAGACTATCCTATGTTCCCTCCTATTTCTTGAAAAACATTCATGGCTTATCCTCCATGTAAATGTCAGCTTAAACATTTATATATGAGAATGACTTAAATCTTTCAAATATACAACATGCATAGAGTAGCTTGTATGCATAGAACGATTGAAAATTATCATAAAAATTTAAGTGAATGGAGTGTATAATTGCAAATGCCATTCTCACCGAGTAAAGGTCATCTTTAGATTTTTGGTTCACAAATACTTCCTTCCATTATTTTAAACGATCAGGCAACGACCAAACTATCAATGAACGACTTATGTGTTAGCTATGCAAAAACTCTTGTATTATCTCCCCACGTTGAACAAATATCACCGAAAGCCACTAGACTATGCGGATTCAATTGTAAAAATTTCTCCACACCTCTTCACATGACTCTATTAAATGAACGTTTTACCTCTCCTGGATTACTGCTCAATTTATTTTGGCATAATGTCTTCATATGGCTAAAACACACTAGAAGGCATTCAAAGATGCTTTACCAGATACTAATGCAAATGTGATGGCATCCAAGGCTAATGCACGGAACTATACAAGAGATATGGTCTTCAAACTGTCTGGATCAGAAATAAATTACAATAAATAAATTTTATATTTAAGGCCCAGAGGGCCCCATCATTACAAACTTTGTACTGTGGTTTAAATAAATACAAAGTGGATAATTGCTGCACTATGTGAGCATCCATATGAACAGCAGAAATGTGTAGTATGGTAAACATATCCGACTCAAAACGATTTGCCATTTTTAAAATAAAAGTAAACAATTTTTGGCGTATACGGTGAACTGGAAAAGAAGCATTAAAAAACTCCTACGGTTAAATCGGAGGCGGAGTTCGGTGAGCCGCCAATTTAAAAAAATAGGAGAAAAAAACTCTTTCACTTAAAAATTAATAGCTAGATGCAATGGAATAGTATTGTGATGTTGCTGATAACGTATGAGGGTTCGGAACGCTCCTTGTCGAGTGAAAGATAATATAGCAGTCAGAGCTACTGTTTATAAACACCAGTGGAGGTAAGAGAGGAGGAACTCATCGTAGACAACAGGGTCGAAATGAAGATGGGACAGTAGAGGTCACGAGATCATCACCAAAATGCGACCTTGCTGACTACATAGTCCACCATCAAAGAGGCGATACCATCAGCACCCGCCTCGATCATCAACTGAACGTGGAGATTATCGTCAGTGTTGCAAAATCAGAGTAAGTATCAAGGTTGTCAAAAATTGGCGATGCTAGTTTAAAAGGAGGGGACGAAAACGTTAATGCAAGGATTTACTCTGCTTAGGATGGTGGAAATATTATTAGAGACCAACATAAAATCAATGGAGCTGCCTCAAATACCAGGAGGACTCTTTTCAAAATCCAAAAGTTGCGAGGTTGGGAAGGAAACAGACAATAAGGACTTTATATCTTCCTAGATGCGACCTTGCCGACTGCATAGTCCATCAATAAAAGAGGCAAAACCATCAGAACCCGCCTTGATCCTCAAATGAACCTGGAGACCATCATCGGAGTTGCAAAAGCGGTGGAAAGTACCAAGGTTGTCAAGACTTGGCGATGCTTGTTTAAAAGGAGGGAGCAAAAAGTGAATGCAAAGATTGACTCTGCAGAGGATGATGGAAATATTATTAGAGACCAACATAAAATCAATGGGGCTGCCTCAAATACCAGGAGGACTCTTTTCAAAATCCAAAAGTTGCGAGGTTGGGAAGGAAACAGACAATAAGGACTTTATATCTTCCTAGATGCGACCTTGCCGTCTGCATAGTCCATCAATAAAAGAGGTAAAACCATCAGAACCCGCCTTGATCCTCAAATGAACCTGGAGACCATCATCGGGGTTGCAAAAGCGGTGGAAACTACCAAGGTTGTCAAGACTTGGCGATGCTTGTTTAAAAGGAGGGGGCAAAAATTGAATGCAAAGATTGACTCTGCAGAGGATGATGGATATATAATAAGAGATCAATATAAGATTGACTCTGCAGAGGATGATGGACATATAATAAGAGACTAATATAATATCAAGGGAGCTGCCTCAAATACCAGGAGGACCCTTTTTCGAAATCCAAAAGTTGCGAGTTAGGGAAGGAAACAGACAATCAAGGACTTTATATCATCCGAAGTTAAATGTTTGCGTAACTTTGTTTTGAAAATAGCTAATGTGGACGACGACCTAATTTGCAGTTGAAGATTATTCCAGATGAAAGCATATTTGGAGGCAAAAAAACTGAAACCGGTTAGTTGTGGAGCTAAGGGGTGGTGAAATGTTCATGGAGGAATTACGAGTGGCATAGGGTCGATCTACCGGAGTGAGAGCGTTAATTCGTGGGAGATTTGGGCTAGAGTTAACGCGAAACAGGAAGCCGAGACCGGCTTCGAGTCTTCTAACCCACAGAAATTTAATGTCTGCTAACTGGCATCTATCCGTATAAGAGATACTGGATCCAGGATGAGAAAATAGTCTTCCAGTAAAAACCCTCTGAACTTTTTCAATCTTACTGCGGTCAGAGGCGTTCATCAGCCCAAAGAGGGGACAGCAGTATTCTAGAATAGGAAGAACAAACATGCGGTACAGGTCTAACTTAATTTCCGGAAGGAAGAAATTATGCGATATATAGGGCAGGTGAGGAGAAATTTTTACAAATGAATCCGCAAAGTCTAGTGGCTTTTAGTGATATTTGTTTAACTTGGGGAGATAAATCAAGAGCATTTGTATAGCTATGACCTAAGTCTTTTATTGATGTTGTCTCGGTTATTTCCTGATTATTGAAAATTATGGGAGGAAGTTTTTGTGAACCAAAAATCAGGAGATTAAATTTACTTGGAGAGAATGCCATTGACCATAGAGTAGTCCATTCGTTTAGTTTATTAAGATCATTTGCAATCGTTCTATGCATACTGGCTACTGTATGCTTGTTATATGCATATGCAAGTTTTATGTCGGCTGCATATAAAAATGTTTTAGCTAACGTTTATATAGAGGATAAGTCGTGAATGTATACAAGAAATAAGATTGGTCCTAGGATAGTCCCCTGAAGTACTCCACTACTAATAGGAGATGGCTCTGAGACCATGTTTCAAATTTTTACTACCTAATATCGGTTTTGAAGTTAAGATTTTAGAAATTCGAGAAGAGGAGACCCAATCCCATAACTTATTAGCTTCAATAGAAGCCTCTGATGGGGGACTTTATCGAACGCATTTTTTAGGTCAAATTATATCGTAGCTACCGTGTTTTCGTCATCTCTGTTACTTGAAATGAATTCAAGGAAGGTGAGATGGCAGGACTGACATGACATTTTAGGTAAGAAAGCGTGTTGAGAGGAAGGTATGAGGTTAGCGTTTGTTAGATAATTTAGCATTTGGTTCGAAATTATTTTTTCTAGGATTTTTGCTATTACCGCTCTTCAGTGAACACCACGATAGCTTTGTGTATCAGATCGGTTCCCGTTTTTAAAGATTGGTGTAATGGTAGAGTATTTCCAGATTTCTGGAAACATACCATTCGATTTGAGTAAGTAGAATAGACTAGACAGCAGTATTGGAGCATATATCATATGCTTCAGTATGCAAGGTGGGATTTTATCCGTTCTATAAGATGTGGAATTACAAAGTTGTCTGATAGCTTTATTGACGGTTTCTTCGCTAAAACAGCCCTCATTGAGGGTAAAGGCTGTCATGTCTGTTGGTTGGGGTATCGGCTCCTCCTCAACTGAACAGTTGACTGAGAAGTACTTTTTGAATAAATGTGCTATTTGGTTATCCTCCGTTATTACCTGTCCTGCGTCATCAATCATGAGTTGGGGACCTGGTTTTCGATTAGTGTTCATTTGTTTTCGAAAGATCTGCGCTGTTTTTTTCGGAGGACTCTATGGCCCGGGGATCCGCTGCTACGTTTTTGTGGCTAAATAACTAACTGAGGGTTCACGAAGTTGTTTTTTAGTCTCTTGGAAAGGAATTTAGGAATTAGTGACTTATACGGTGATTTCTCATCTATTAAGGTGTCTCGAATTATTAAAAGGGAAGAGTATAAAAGGTTAACAGCTTCCGTCACGCATCTCGTTAGAAGATATGAACTCCAGTCTACTGACCTTACATAGCTGTTCATATAGTCAATGTCGAGTTTTTTTGGATTTATGTAAATGTAACTAGAATCTGATGTTTCTTTTATGTTAAGAGGGAGCATTGTTATTATTGCCTCATGATCACTTTAAAAGGTTATGCTGTCGTAATGCGTACGTAGGGGCCAGATATCATTTATGGGAATAATGTCTAGTATTTTGTTCCCTCGGGTCGTTTTATTGATTATTTGTGTCCAGTTATGAAAGACAATTGATCATAGCAGTTCATCATGTCTGGTGGGGGCTTATAGTTAAGCCCAGTTTATTTCAGGCAATTTTAGATCACCTGCAATTATTTTATATTCAAATTGAATATTTTTATGGTATCTATTAGATTGGTTAGGCCAGTGTCATCATAACTACATTCTAGAGGAGTGAAGAGACATCTGATAGATATATTTTTGTGCGACAGGGATTTTACTGTGGCAAAGCATGCTTCGCCAGGGATATTTTCGTGTGAAACATCGAAACCAATTTGTTCAATGGTAGTTTTGATGTATACCATACAGCCACCGCCTCGTTTATTGATGCGGTTTTGTCGATAGAAATTGTAGTTTGGGACAAATAGCGAAGCGTTCGATGTTAATTCATTTACCCATGTTTCCGTTAAACAAACTTTATCGGGATTATAGGCTTCAACGAATGTCCTAAGTTGTGGTATTTCATGTACTATCGATCTCGCATTAATAAGGGTGATACTTAGGATGTAGGATAGGGAAGAGGCCAGCTGTTGTGAAAAACTGATGTCTTAAACTGTTTTGACTGTGTTATGGGCTAATAGAAGGGAAGTGTGTAACTGTTGAAAGGTATCGTGATGTGTATGGTGAGAAATGAGTGAATGGGTAAGAGTGTATTTGTTAAGTGTTTGGTGGGATTTGAGTGCATGGGTTAAAGTGTATGGGTTGTGTGTAGGTGTTAGAGTGCATGGGTTGGTTGTAGAGGTTATGCCCCATATCTGGGGAGGATTTACTCGGCTGTTATTGTAAATACCTGGGGTTATTGTTGGGAAGTTTTGCCGACCTAGGTAACTGGTTTGGTTGCCATTAATTGCTACTATGTTTGAAAGGTTTGCGTGCGTTGGTTTACTCCTATGCCATGCATTTGGATTTGAGGGAGCTGAGGTGTTTCTAAAAGAGCTTTTCCGCGTCTTATGAGAGTTTGCAGAGTTTTGAGCACTCATATTTCTTTGGCTGACATTTTTTGGGCTTTTTAGTAGTAATGTTGTGCTCAATAAAGCTTTTTGTATAGGAATACTAACTGGGAGATAAATTGGGTTATCTTTTGAGCTTGAAGGAATTGACACGTTCGACATAGGATTTTTATGAGTTGCTAGGTCGACAATTTCTGCTACTGGTTGTTCAGTTGGCGGAGTAGTAGTAAGACTTATATTACTATCTAATATTGCGACATAAATGGATTCAGAATTTGTGTCATAAAGCTGTTCCAGAGAGGTTTTAGCATTTTAAGGTGCTCGTTTCTTTTGAATCTGTCTTTCGGTCTCTAATCTTCTTCCGCAAATTTTTCACCTATTACGGTGAAAATGCATTCGAAGTTCTGTTATGCTTTGAGTCAAAACGTTTTAAATGTACACCATTTTATATTGACTGTACATATGTAATGATAACTTAACATTAATAGGGTCATCAAGGGCAATGCCTGTCATCCTTCAAAATATACAATATACAAAAAATATTTGAGGGATATGTAGGTGAGTTACCTTTGGATGCCCAATTTGTATATGCGTGTTGTTTTAGCAAAACATAGTACCGCGGTTTTTGGGCTTGGCCAATTGCCACGAGCCAACATAGTTGAAAAAGAACAGGAAATGAACAGAACTGCCTGTGTTTTATAGGATGAAAAACTGTCACCCTTGGGTTGTTCAAATTTTCCGTTCTCTCAAAGGATTTATTGGAAGTTTTACTAGCTTATATTTTATTCTTTCATAGTACAGCACAAAAAAACAATAAGGTACGGTCAGAAGGAACAATAACGTAGGAAGAAATCTGGAAATCAAAAAACGTTGGATTTGGAGCCATTTTACTCAGTTTTGCCTGTAATAAACAGACCTTAAATTAACTAATTCTTAGTATACTGCATTTTTGCGCCTCAAATCAGTACGAAAAACACAATTAAAATCTTAAAATGTGTGCCACGCTTCCATCTTAAATTTCGAGGATGACATTGTACGAGTTTGTCAACTTACTGTACGTGTTACATCAGTGGGAATGCTTTGCAGTATCATGCACTCGGGTTTCCCTAACAAGCTTCGAGAGTCACTGGTGGTGCTTAATTTACTTTTTACTTGAGTACCCGGAAGGGCACTTTTATTTGAAAAAATAAAACTGATGCGCAACCATATATAGTAGGTCAGCTTCTTAAAAATGACAAATGACCTGCATCTGCGAGGTGAAAAATACATAAAAAAGAGCAGACAGTGAAAAGAAAACTCTTTGGACATTTTTATGGGAAATGTATATGTTCAATGGGGTTTGTGGGTTGTTTGAAGAAAAAATACGGTCACCGTGGGGAAAACCAGACGCATTGGTAGGACCGATATGCTGATGAGAGCGTATGAGGGTCGAAAACGCTCCTCATCGTGGGGGAAAGCATGTTATGACAGGGGGTAATTTTCAACACCGCAGGTGTGATCCAAATGCGAAATGAATGGCTATAAGCGTAACCTTCAAGGATGATAGACGGGGGAAACCTTTGCAGGCATTATCCATACGCTTAGGGTCGAACGAAGAAAGGACCGTGGAGGTCACGAAGGTTATGGTCCATGTGCCAGAAATGCGAATATAATGCTCTAGTTGCCGATTTCCAAGACCACTGACAGGGGAACCCAAAATGATCTTCAACAGTTAGTGACAAATATTGACATACCTGCATAAACGTCCCATGATAATAAATTTTCGCTGTTTTCTTATCATAGCCATGAGCTAACCATTATAATCCTAAAAATAATTTTGACCAATAAATACGAAACATGTCTTCACTTAACCCATTTTTGTTTGATATTAGTTGCTATTCATATCCACGACTCAACCCAGCGGACATTAAACATTAATTCAGCAATTATCTCGACAGTAGCAATTTCTTGAACAAAATTACTTAAATTTCAAATTTCAGGTCCTTTGAGGCTTGCAACTTTCAGCTCCTTTGACTTATCGAAATTTTAGTCTCTATCTTTGTGTAGTAGACAGGTTGGTTTGGAATAACTATTGAATGGATTGCCCAGTCTCTAAATTTTGGACTTATTTACTCGAACTTGATGCTTCTGCGGTCATACAAATATTTCTTTACTGCGGATTCTTCCATGTCCCAGAAGTTAGCCCTTCGAGAAATACAAGCCCCAAAGTTAACCTGCTTCCGAAATTCAAACCAGCTGGATGCTGCTTTAAATCAACTCTCAATCGGGGAAGGAGAAGTCACAACTAAGGTTGAGTCTTTGTATGCTTCTTAGAAGTCTGACTGTTGAATATTATTGCACCTGAGTCGGTTTATTTAAGAATATTTATAAATTTAAATGCATTTACATAGAATCCTAAGAGGTATGGAAAACATAGACACTCATGATTCATCTGCGCAGGTAAAAAATGATGATGCGATCGTCAAACCCTCGTCGAAGAAATATCTGGCGACGAACCTAACCACTCCTCCACATTCACCAGGAAACGCAATAAACAATCTTGTATAAAAACAGAAAAGGATTTCAAATACGGATATTCTGTTACTACCTCTCCACCTGCCATCGGGCAAAAAGCCTTATCACACCAAAAAATATCACCTATGAGGACGAAATGCGTATGGGGTGGTTAATTTTCCTACAGAAATTCCTATTGATGGAAAAAGAGATAGGTAACTTAAAACAAGAAATGCCTGAACTAAAAGAGACAGTTCGTTGTTCATCCGGCTAAAAAAAACCATGTCAACGAGTATTCCAACAAAAACAATTGCGCTTGCAAATATAGCTTCCTCAAGCATACTTAATGTAGAGCTAAAATACATTGCGTATACCGAGCTCAGTCAATCAGTAGACACAGCCTTCCTTCGAAAGGGAGATCAAGCCAGCTCATGCACCTTACTACTGTCATCCAGCACAAACAGAAGCAGTGATGCTCTGGATACACAAACGTATGCTGCACCGTTGCTGGATGATACAATGAAGGGGAACATTGAAAAGCTCGTCGAATCTGACGGAAAGATGACGAAGATTTCGGAGACGAAAAATACCAAGATTATTTCCACAAAAAAATGAGTTCCAACTCCGAAAATACTCGTTCTTACCTATGGAAGTTCAAGTGGAATCCTGTACTGGTGATACAAGAGCAACTGCAAGACAAATTGCCAAAGTTTCTAAAAGGGGTTCGTCAGTATCTTGAGCAATCATTACTACTCCGGACGAAAATAGCATCGTCGACCAGAGTATAAGTTTTCCTGATTCTGATGCCCTAATACCAAATCAGAGCACCAAGTCACCAAACAGACATGTCTACCGGAAACGCAATCTCGTTATTAAAGGGGCTCCTGAGTCCACTTCTCTGATTGCAAAGGAAAGGGAAGAAAATGACCGCAGTCTCTTTCGAGTATACTCAATTTCGATTCTTCAAGAGGGTGAATGTGATACCATGCAAAATGCATGCCTTTTAGGGTAAGCAGGTGTTTCATATGAATTATTATCACCATGGCCTTTAAAAATCATTCTTGAAAATGATGACCAGGCTTCACAACTCGTAGAATGCAGAGTGGCTCTCCGTAGCTCACACCGGGATGTCCACTCTTTTATCTTATTTTTGGACCACACTGATTTGTGTCAATTGTCATCGCCAACAGCTAACCTACTATTCAAACTTAACTGTACACGATTTCGCATTCGTTTTAATTGTTTTTATCCAATGGCAGTGCTCAACCGGGTACTCAAATAAAACAAATATCTATCTTTGTGTTTTTTTCAGCAGGATTACGAACCGACGGTAAGGCGCAGAATGAGGATACTGAGAATAGAACTGAAGTGG
Source organism: Schistocephalus solidus (assembly GCA_017591395.1). NCBI lineage: Eukaryota > Metazoa > Platyhelminthes > Cestoda > Diphyllobothriidea > Diphyllobothriidae > Schistocephalus > Schistocephalus solidus. The sequence goes on along the minus strand of WEDG01002066.1, from coordinate 106,428 downwards.
AGAACCAAACAGGGGGAACAATGGCTCAAAATTATGATCGTGGAAATAATAGTGATGAAGAAGTCTTTCTCGTGGCATACCCAATAAATCCTCCCGTCGGGTCCTCGCCAAGAGCGAGGACACTAAATGCGAAGAACTAAACTGTAAAGAGCTCGTATAACAAAAGGAAGGCGCTACAGAACTCGGTTGACAACCACTCATCAGACCTAAACCTGGGCAAGATGGACACCAATTCGTCTCGAGAAGCACTGGCAGTTTCTGGCATTCAATTCCACGAAATGAGCAGAAGTCTTTACGGAGGAGTTACACCGTCTTAATTAAGATGCTTGTATACCAATGCTCAGAGTCTCCTTTCGAAAATAGACGAACACAAGGCACTAGTCTCAGACCGAACCCCCGATGTCGGTGCCATTATGGAAACGTGGATCAAAGCCGAAATTGCGGATAGCGAGATTTTGATAGATGGATACCAGACGGTGAAAATAGACAGGGAGATAGAGTGACCGTATATGTAAGGATAGGAATCTTGGCAGTGGAATGTGCGCAAGCCCTATTCATTAAATATGAATTTATCTGGATAAAGTAGAAAAAAACGTATTGTTCACAAACTGTTAAATTCTTGACGATCAACCGTTCACCAATCATTCGAAGTAGAGCTGATGGGTAACTCCTTTATGCAATCAAGGAAGTCACAAGTCACCAGGAGGTGCTTATTGCTGGATGAATCAATGCACCTTGAGAAGAATTTGGAATTTATATTTGGTTAGCACCGGCAAAACACTGTCAAACAAACAGTAGTAACGAAATAAATTTATGAAAATGTGTGCAGGTAAAATGTTTAAATACTTAATAATTTAGACAGAACTTGTCCTGCAAGGTCAACAGTTAGCGATGTTTTGAAATCAATAGTGAAATAGAAAGATAGGCAGTGAAAAAAACTCTGACCTTAAAAATGGAGACAGAGTTCAATATGCCTTCATTTTCGAATAAAAGGTAGGAGAAAAAAACTGCTAAGGAAAATAAGGTCAGGTGGTAAAGTAGGATAATAATGCAGTAGCATTTCAGAATGAAACAATGAAACGTAGACATGGTTCGGTCTTGATCACTTAGGCGTATGAAACAAAATTTCATGAAAATGCGGCAATGAACTTGAGGCCTCAGCATCTTAGGATCCAGAATTGAAATTCTGATGATGGTAAGTATCCAAAGAAACGGCAGCATTTTAGACTGTGGATCACCGAATGTGTATGTCCGAATGACTTCATCGTTTGGATGACTGGTGATATAAGGAGAAATCATGGTTCATGGGGGACTCGAGGTAGCGAAAATATAGTTTCAAGAGGGTCACTTCAGTTCCCGATGGTCCTTTCTCCGAGTCATGGGGAAAGGTGCTGGTAAATTATCAGAAACATAAAAGGTTAATAGAATCATTGTTAAGATAAATGTGCAGTCTTCGCTTGAATGCAGATAGACGAGTTAATGACCTTATTTTAATTGGCAAGTTATTCCAAAGAAAGTTAAACTTAGAAGCAAAGAAGAGAGAGCGTTTACACGTGAAGGATGCAGAGGGAGATATAATTAGTTCAGAATTTCTAAGGTGATAAGGAGGACTAACGGGGGTAATGACAGAGAGCTTGGGGAGTTTTGAGTTATTATTAAGTCGGAAAAGTAGATAAAAGCCTGCTTCGAGTCACCTGACCCAAACAAATTTTAGCTTCGTTAGCTGGCATCTTTTTGAGTAGGAATTAGTTGAAAGAGTCTAAAACAGGAGTTTTATTGTGAAATGTCTCAGGACATTTTCCAATTTCGAATGGCTAGATTCGTTCATTCAACCGAAGAAAAGACAGCAAATTTCAAGTATTGGAAGCAAAAACATAAAGTTATGTCTTAGCTTAATTTCAGAAAGGTACAAATTTTAAGAAATAAAGCCGCAAGTCTTAGAAACTTTGGCCGTAATTTTTTCGGCTTGAGGCACATTCAGTCAGAGGGCATCCATTAAAAATAACAGCTTGCGGAAGCCTTACAGGCTCAAAACGCATGTAACGACACTTAAAAGGTGAAAACTCCATTAGCCATTCGAAGCTCCACGCCGAAAGAGCGCATATGTCCGAAGGAATTTGTTCTAGGCATCGTTTGGTCGTAGAGTTAGAGAAGAAATACACGCATTTGAAGTCATCAGCATAAATATAAGATTTCGAATGTTTAACTCTCGATGAAATATCATTTATATAAAATAATAACAACAAAGGACTTAACACGGAACCTTTAGGGACATCACTTACAATCGGGGTAGCACATGTGTATGAGGACCCCACTAAAACATTTTGTTTTTGACCATGTAGGTTTGATCTAATTTAGTCAGTAAGGAGACTTTGAAATCCTATAGCCTCTACTTTAGCTAGAAGTCGTCTCTGAGGCCCTTTGTCGAATGCCTTACTTAAAATGAAATATTAACTACTACAGATAGATGCTCATGACGAAGAGAGGTTAATTGCTTTAGATAAGACAAGTATCAGGTTTCACAGGTCCGGTAAAACGCCATTATGGGGAGTTGAGAATTTGATTGCTTATGCAAATATGCGTAATTTTATCTCAATTAAGTTTTAAAAAGGTTTAGCAAGAGAGGGCGTTTTATGAGCACCACGATTCTTATGAATGTTAGAGCAGAAACCAGATTTTTAATCTGGCCTTATAATAGAAGTTTTTCAATGATCGGAAAACAAACGTTTTCGAGATATACTGAGAATAACTTGCTTAGTAACGGTGGAAAATCTCTTAACTGTTTAAAAAGTGAGTTTGGAATGTTATCAGTTCCAACCAACTGTTAATTTTAAGGCGAAATATTTCTTTCTGAATACTTGAAAGCGATAAAGTAATAGCTGTTAGATGTGAATTTGAATTTGACAGCAGAGGAAATGAGGGAATGAGGCTATTTTTAGTGGTTAAGTGCTTAGCAAAAAATATAGATTAAACAATTCTGCTTTGCTCAAGTCCTCTGTCACGAATTTTTTTCTTACAGTCGAGTAACGGCAGAGTTCCATTCAGACGCTTAACTGATGACCGAACATGGAAGACTTGAGAAGCAGATTTGGAAGAAACGGCATCACTTAGTGCCCGAGACTTCCTATGCCTATCTGGCGTGAGCCTAACTTTCAAGGCTTATTCATATATTTGTGCCATCCTTAAGTGAACTGAACTGCGTGGTCCCGCAGATGGCTCTTGTCCTTCCACTCAAAAATGCGCCCTGCTACGTTTAGGAAATCGAAATCAGGCCAATGATGTGTGACCCTACTATTCAAATGGCATGCCCCTGTGAGAAGCAAAAACACAGAAGGATCTCGGCATTTGGATGACAGACAACTAGAAGCATTCTGCGCAATGTTGCAAGTTGGCTAAATCCGCAACTCCAATACCGTACGCTATCAAGGGAACATTTAAAGTTATCAAGGAAGACTGCTTTTCTCAAGTCTTTGGTACGTTTGTAAGGCCTTATCTTGAATATGCAATCCAAACTTGGTGACCGTGGACCCAGCAGGATAACGACTTGCTCGAAAGGGTGCAGCGACGAAGCAGTAGCATAGATAATTGTCGTACAGCTTCTCCCCCCTCCCATACCTCGCCTCTATGGGACTAGACTATAACCCCTGACCTCTGAATGCCCTTAATCCTCTCCCCTATACTTACCGTTTATTGGATGTATAAACTTTTGTTACTCTTTCCTGCCTTATGTTATTATAAAGGCCTGATCATAAATAAGCAAAGGCTTACGTTCGCCAAACTCGACTTCTCAAACAGTAACTGTAACATAATATTATTGACATCGCAAATTTATTTACTTGTATAAGTTTTGCCTTCTAAGCATTACATTTGTCTTGTAGTCACATATACGGCAGACCAATAAGGAAAGGAAGTGAACAGTTAGACCCATCCGACATGTCAAGATACTGATTTGAAAGATGGTGTCCTTTTCGCATACCGATGACCGAAAAACGGACTTGTAAACTAATTCACGTTGGTCAAATGTCTACCCGTCACACGCATTGTACTTTTACTAAACGTTAAGGTGGGAGAAGCAAGAGAATGAGTCGAAAGAGGATGTTTTTACGCACCTCGACCACTCTCGGCGCACCAGTCATCGAGATGTATTTTTATTTCTTCCTTTGGCACGCACAGTTAGACACCGACAGTTTTTTTCGGTAAATGCTATAGCAATCTGGAATAAGCTACCTAGAAGTATCAAAATTCAGCAAAGCTACCCTTTGTTTACGCGATTTGTCACTAGTTTTCTACATCCAGGACACCTTCCAAAACTTTTGGGTGCTGACTCTGTTGAATCTCTCTTCGGTTTTGATGGCGTTCACGGACTCTGAATCCTGTGCCGGTCTTCATGCTGAGGGGAAAAATTACTGGCTCTGCAGACCTCAATCGGCTTATTTCTCAGTCGACAGCGAACAGCCGCTCGCCGACATACCTGCTGATGCAGAATACCGGATCCGTAACACTGAAAGGAGAGGTTCTTCACCGGGCACCTGTGTTAACGCGTCCCTGTCCAGAACTTTAATTACTCAAAAAGCTTCAGTTTTTTCTCCTGAAAACACATGAAACAACGATCACGAGTTTTTTTTCACTGTCAGCTTGACCCTCTACTGTATATAAATATATATATTTTTGGCCTTGCCTGTAAACTGGCAATAAATAAATAAAATAAAATTAAAATAAATATCGAGGACTGTAAATTCGACTTGCTGACTAAGACACGTCAGCTAAAACACTATCCACAAAACACAGTAGACATTGCATAACAAATCACCTGTGAAGCAAGACAATGGGTCGAAGGAGGATGGTTTACTGAAGTTAAAACCCCTACTTTAATAATATAATTAGATAATTATACCTTTTTTGCTGATTTGGGTACAATATTACGTTTTACCGACAACTTTAACACAGTCATTCGTGGTTGTTAGTACGCCATAGGTATGCCTAATACGCTAGTATATAGGATTGTAAAAAGATACTTTACCCTCGCATATTGGCAAAGGAACAACTGGTGATTCCATTTTATCTGCAGCCCAGGTTGGCAACTGGCGATAACGAACGTTGTGCAGAGGAATTATACCATATCTGATACATAAAAGCTCGTTGAAGTAGCAAGGTACCGTACTTAGGCAACAGTTTCATGGGTAATGCCGATCGTTAGTACTTTACATATGTGTCTTGTCCTCAATGAAGTTCAGTAAGGACCACAAATAACTGTCTACGGCTAGTTTACTATTTACTCTATGTGGTATGTATCCACTGGTGCGAGGTTTGTCATTGCCAGCAGCACAGCTAAGCGGCGGATGGAATGCAATCTAGCGAAATTCTAGACACAACTAGTGAATGCAACACACCTATTTGACAATTGCAAAGTATGTCAGTGCCAGTTGTTAATTAAATACCTCATGTCGCAATCCTTTATAATTATTTTTTATGCTACAGAAATTATTCCATGATAAAACTGGGAAGCATGCAAGTCGTGTTTGTGGATAGCACCCAAATACGGAAAAAGATAAAATAAAATAATATTAAGCGAAATCCACATGAATCACTCGAACTACTGTGTTGTTTTTGTGACGAATAACTGCTCAAAGTTAGCTTAAAAATGTGAAGAACTGCATACCTAAATAAGTTAGGTAAGTATAAATGGCCTTCAATGAAAACTGCAGGCATATTTATTGTACAAAAATACCTTGGAGTCGTCATTTTGTCATTCAATTCAATTCAATTCAATTTATTGAGGGAAATAGGCATGGGCCTTTGAGTACCCTATTTGTAACGTAAAATTAAGTGCGGTATACAGAGAAACCGTGTGGGTTGCCAAGGTACAAAAGGCGGTCATAAAATTTGACAAGTGGTGCACGACTCTCGAGGGTTAAGATAAATGCCTCATCGCTCAGGCTCGTTGCGGAACATAAAACTGTCAAGGTTCCTTTTTAAAAGCTTTCCAGCGATGGTGACATCACAACGTCTTCAGGGAGGGCATTCCATGGTTTAACCACTCTGACAGAGAAGGAGAACTTGCGCACATCCAGTCTCGCCTGCTGGACACGCAGTTTCAATGGGTGACCTCGGAGATGGGTCGTGGTGGCAAATTCAAAGAAGTCCGAGAATTCCAGGCAACAATCAATCCCTTCACAATGCGGAATGTCTGCAGGAGATCACCACGCATTTGCCTATAACTCAAAGGGAACAGATTAAGATTCATTAGGCGGGTTGGATATGGCAAGGAGCTTTGACTTCTAACCATTTTGGTGGCTTTCCTCTGGACTCTTTCGAGGCAGTTCTGATCTTGAACTGTCCAGGGTTTCCAGGCGTGCATAGCATATTCCAAATGTGGCCTAATGAATGTTCCAAAGGTCTTAGCAAAAAGATCTTCATCGAAATCCAAAAAGGCTCGTCTGATGGCATGCAACACCGAAATTGCCCTCTTCGCCACTTTCGAGCAGTGAGACGATGGTTTTAAGGTGGTGGTCATCAGCACACCAAAGGTCCTTTTTGGGTTTCCACGTCGTTTAAAGGCTTCACCGTTGAGAAAGTAACTTCTACTTTCGGCAGATCCAGACAGGGTTGCCTAAGCGAAGTATTGTACACTTATCGACGTTGAACCGCAAAAGCTAATGATTCAACCACTCCTCCAACCGAGTTAGGTTGATCTGCAGTTTATCTTCGTCAGCAGGGGCTCTGGATTACATTCCAGATTTTTAATGTCGTCGGCAAACATTGCTGCTTCACAGTCGAGATTGCTGACACAATCGTTCACGTATATTAAAAACAGTATTGGCCCTAGTACTGAACCCTGAGGAACCCCACTCTCGACCGCAGCAGAACTTGACCTCTCTTGGCCGATGCACACAACCTGGCGCCGACCCACGAGGAAGTTTTCGATCCCACTTGAGGAGGTTACCTCTGATTCCAATTCTTTCTAGCTTGTAAAAGCAGTCTCTCGTGCGGCACAGTATCGAAGGCCTTTTGAAAGTCAATGAAGGCAATGTGAACCGCGTGTCTATCTTCAAGTGCTTGGGTCCACCTCTGGATCGAATACAGCAAATTCGTTGTGCATGATCTTCCTTTTCTGAACCCGTGTTGACAGCTTGATAACAAATTATGAGTCTCTAGAATTTCACCAATTCGCTCTTGATGATCCTTTCCATAATCTTGCCAAGGATGCATGTTAAGCTTATGGGCCTGTAGTTTGTCACTGACGCCCGGCTACCGCTTTTGTACAAAGGGGAGTTATATGTGCCAGCTTCAATCTAAAGGAAGTGTTCCGGAGTCAAAGGACTTTTGAAAGAGAAATGACAAAGGTGCGGAAAGTTCATTGGCGAGTTCTTTTCAGAAGCTTGGGTGGAAGCTCGTCTGGTCCTGGGGATTTCGACGCTTTTTAGTTCTTTTAATTCCTTTTGGATCAGAAATTCTGAGAATAGTATGTGGCTAATGCTTGCAGTCGGCGGGTTATCCACTGAGGGACGAAGGAACCTTGCCTCGTTTGTGAAGACTGAGCGGTAGAACTGTGAAAAGTACTCGGCTTTTTCCCTGTTTTTCCAGAAATTTCGACGCCCACGGCAGTCTTAATCAGCGGTATTTGATGTTTATTCCTTGTACATCTACGGAGGTAACTGTAGACTAACTTTGGATTCTGCGTTGCCTTTTGCAGCAAAGTCTTCTCAAATTCTCTTCGCGTTTTAAGAATAAGGCTTCTCATTTTGTTTCTCTGTGCTTTTTATACTTATTAAAAATAGGCGACTTGATTAGACTCGCGATATTTTTCTCCACAACTTGTGCTTTCTGTTTATTTCCCTTTTTAAGTTGCTGTCTAGCCACCCAGGACGCTTGCTGTGATGGACACTCGTTAGCGGGCAGTGGTTGTCCATAAGTTGCAGAAGAACATTTCGGAAAGACTCCCAATCTTCGTTTACGGTGCTCGAAAATGTTGAGGTCCAGTTGATGTGTGTTATATCTGCTCGCATCCGATGAAAGTTTCCTCGCCAAACGTTACGCCGTTTTTCCTCTATAGCAGGGGCAACGGAGAATAAGGAGTAGTCCCATATAAGCACCACGTGATCACTACGACCGAGCGGAGGCATTGAAATAATCTCGTCAATGCTGCCTGATGTTTTCGTGAAAACCAGGTCAAGACAGTTAGCCCTTTGTCCTTCACGTGTTCTGGTGGGGAAAAGGGACATGCTGTGTGAGGAGTGCATTCAAAGGTCTTTTGCAGAAAAAAACATAATCAAAAAGTTGATTTAGGGCATGATGATTGAAACAGTGCTCCAGTTAATTCCTGGTGCGTTGAAGTCACCCATAATCATTACATTAGGTCTACTGGAGAACTTTTTCTAATTGTTCCAACAAGTGGGTGTCCGCGACTCAGTCTATCCTAGGTGGCCGATAGACAATGAGGACATCTAGACATGGAGAGCCAAGAGCCTTGATGTTCAACCATATGGCTTCAGTGCTGCACGCAAACTTGCTCGTCTTGTCAGACACTATTAGCACGTCTTTCACATACACAATTATTTCCACCACCCTGTCGGTTTTCTCTGTCCCTCCGATATATTTGGTACCCAGACAATGTTATTTCGCTATCTTGAATACTGCCCGACAGCCAGGTTTCGGTTACTGCTATCACATCCGGAGATACTTCGGCAAGGCAAATTTTAACTCATCAAGTTTTGATAAAAAGGCTTTTGCGCATTTGTATACAAGCACTTCAATTTTGCGCCAACCAAATTTCCTGTTGCGTTTGTCAATTTTATGGGCCCAAACTGCGTCTCCTCTAACGTCAAGTTCGTATGTCTTTTTCCGTTTCGTGATGATTTTCGGTAACTCTGGTTTCTTTAGTGAGAACGCTGGGCGTTACGGAATCAGTTCTGACATCTCTTTGGGCAATTGGTTTCCTGATGGTTTTGGCGTTAGTGAGGTGGCTGCCGTTGTCCTCAGAACAATCGGTTGGTTCAATGGAAAATTCGTATTCTTTTGAACTACCTTTCCCCTTGAAAATAGCCAGATTGTGTTCGCCAGCCTTCAGTCTTGATTGTAGTTCCAAGACAAGTTCCCGGCGTTTCAGCCTTTCCGCAGGGGAGTAGTCCGGTTGAAAAAAACCTCTTTATGCGAGTGACGTAGGTTAGTTTTTTGGATAGGATCGCCTTGATTTGGTCTTTGCTCTCTAGCATTATTTTTCAGCGGTCGCGGTCGCGGCGTTCCTAGGCTGTCTTCAGACTTTTTGCCGATCCGGAATCTTTAATAACTTTACTTCCACGCCCGGTGGGAGCAACTGGTTTAGGAGGCCATTAAACGAAGCAAGGTCTTCGGTGACACGGTCTTCTGGTCGGACTGCAGTTGACTCGTGCAAAACCCTGAATAACTAAACACTGTTGTCGATCCTGGTGCTTGGAATTTTCGCTTCCTCCTGTGTTCTCCTTAGGGGCACGAGAACGGTTTTACAGAGCTCTCGTTGGGATTAAGTCTACCTCTGACCAAACTCTCATCTGAAGGCTTCAATGAATCCATCAGAGTTGATTGTGACTTTGTCCTCCTGTTGTGGTGTTTCCCCATTGCAGCTTGCCACGCGTTTGTTTCTTCGGATTCAACTACGGGCTCTTTATAACACCCAAGATAGCAGGATGAGATTTGTGGTTTTGCTCTGGTCGTCGTCCGTAGGATTCAGAGACTGTGCTCCTGTTATCCGGTCGTTATGGGTAATCGCGTCCGAACATTGTGAGCTGTAACCAGTTGTAGTTTTTGATACTTTTTCGTGCTTTAGTCACTGCCTTTTTTTAACTGGAATATTGCTAAGCGTATTTCGTCGAGTAATGTTATCTTGCAAGAGCTTCCTTAAGTCTGCAAGCTCATTTTTCCAGTTTTTGAACTCTTAGTAAAAATATAAGAACATCCAACGCAAGATTCGTCCTCGTAGCCAACGGATTTGGCTGCCATTACGCTTTTTGCGCGCTTTGCTGGTTTTTGGTTACAAGTATAAACTGATGGAGTGCCAGTCGTGGATGTCGAAGCCAGCTCAACAGGCTTTTCCTTTAAAAGGAAGTTCCGTGACTGGTTCTGTTGCTAGCAAACAATTGTTTTGAGTCCATAAATGTTAAAACACTGCGAAAAAGTATGTTCTCCTTTGAGCGTATAACGAAAAATTTCCGAATGGCTTTTGGAGTATGGCGAGTATTTAATGCAATATGAGCAAAAATGTTTATACTTGTTCAAAAACGCTTTTGAAAAATACTATAAACGGTATGAATGATATTCAGGAACGACTCAGCCGTTCGGAGATATCGAAGGTCCTGGAAGGTCATCTATGAAGCCTTCTGCTAATGTGTCAAGCCGACCAAAAGGGTGATAGGTGTTCCTTTTGCCCTCAGAAGGTCTGTCATGGATACGGAATTGAAACTGTTTGGGAAATCCTGCGGCCTTTTTATCCGGTTGCGACTGAAATATGTAATCCAGGTGTGGCGCTCCGTGTTGAAGAAAAAAATATAAATGCAGAACCGAGTCAAAAGAAAGGTGACTTAAGTTTAAGGGAACTAGCGGATGCATAATACAAATTCGACTTTAATGCCTTCAACCTTTTTCTCAAAGACAATAGACGGATAGAGGTAATGTAAGGAGACATACCCGTTTGTAGACTCAAGACTGTGTTAGGCATGTTGATGATTCGTTCGCACGAGTAGCATAGCTCCATTTTAATAATTTTTATAGTACTATATCTTTGGAGACAGTCTTTTACGGGTAAAAAAAATATCCAATTCACACAATATTGACTAAGCCGAAACCAAAAACGAAGTCAACGTGCTAGCGGAGTGGGGAGCTTAGAAGTGGTTAAAGAAGACGTTAGGAAGGAGTACCCAAGTATATATAAATGAATTGTTTGTATAAAAAAACGAAAAAATGAGCATTTGATGTTTTATAAAAGTAGTAAGAAGCTAGTCAAACTGTTATCCCATTCATCCAACGAGTCTTTGAACTCACTGAGTCACCTTCACAGTGACTACCTGTACCTACAAACTTCAAGGTTAGACGCATGTTTTAAATTTTGCACTTGTCGTTCTTTCGGCATTTCCTCCGCACGTCGGGGTTGAACTCACACTCAAGTAATTTAATTGAGTACTGTCCAGATAAAGCGAATGGAGGTAGCTGAGTTCGCAAATGGAAATGGTTACGACGCCTTTGCGAATAGAGTAAGCAGTTGTTACAGTGTTTTTAATATTTTCCTTCAGCGTTCTGACCCAGTGTTTAAAACAAAGCGTACTGTTCTTCATGAAAGGAAACAAGTTGTCATACCAGACATCAATAAATCAATTTCAATAAAAGATGGAGCTGAAAGGCTGGCTCGGTAATTTCTATGTTCCCTCGGCCTATTTCTCTAGAGTGTCTCGCCATAAAAGAGATAAGGCCAAGGCTGCCGTGGAGGCCGATACGGAATACTCGAAGTTAAAAATTCTTAAAGATCAACTCGATGCTCTTAACTCAGACTTTTCTATTTATCAAACCATAGGGTGAGTCAGTGTCCTCAGCTGTATATATCTACAGGTATTTTAATATCTCGTTATTTTTTACCATAAAAAATTAGCTACTTCAAGGAGGTTTGTGTCAACTTTCAAGTTTTTAAAGCCCAAGTAATTTTCTTACTTTATCTGTACTCATTTGCACCGAGTGGGGTTGCACCATTCTATTCATGGAAAAGAGAGGTTGGTCAGGGTAAAGTACGAAGTGCGCTCTAACCGGCATGACATCCCAAACTTGTGATGCTTAAGGGAGTAACACGGAAGAACACCGTTAATCATCATAATACTTTTTAAAACATGAGCATTGTTTGAAAATCGACTGGTTATTAAAATTCTGCATTCAATGGTTTTTTATATTCTTGAGTGTTTGGGACATATCTCATCCGGTGGCTGAAAGGCCCGAAATCTGCCCGGTCCTCTAATTACATAAGTACATTTTTTTCGAAGTTTTCACTCTAAATGGACATAATTTTATCTGCCTCACTTCGAGCAATGTCCGATATTAGTTCAGAGTGGCATCAAAAATGTTAAGGATAGAAAGCTCACCAGATTCAAATCTTTACAGTTTTTGAATTAGAATTCTGTCATTTCGGATCGTTGTCTAAAAAGCTCTCAAATATGGCACTGCCTTTCTATTCAGTCGTTTACCTGCTATACCCCCACTCTTAGTTAATTGACTAAATACAACTCACTGTAAGTTTAATTGCATACTGCCTGAAAGCTTGATTGATTTATGTTTGTACTGACCTCCACTTATCGTGTACCACTTGATGTTGACAAGGATGTTTCATTAAATAAAACAGTTCAATTCTGTCAGAAAACATAGCAGATCAAAATTTTTCAGGCATTAAACGCTTTTATTGGTGCAGTTATTTTTATAATTTCCTGGGTCTTCAAGTACTTGAAGGGAAAAACCGAGTATCATCGGTATATTTTTCCTCAGTTATCGATTCCTGTGGAAAACCCTTAAATTACGCGTTTTCTCATAGGATTCCTATCTCACGTTTCAAGAGACTTCGCTTATAAATACGAAGAGTTTTTCTATCTTTTTTTCATTCTAAGTGGACCTCTGTGGTCATATTAGAGAAAAGCAGCCGAAAGGTCCTTAATGTCAGCTTTCCAGTCACCTAGTCTTTCACAGTCTGCCAGAACGTGGAAAAAATATGTTGAATACATCTGGATTTAAAATGCATTCAAGCCCCTAACTACAGGTTTTTTTATGTTCCCAATCGGCTCAGTCTGCCATCCACGTGTAATTTCTAACCTTCAAAGTGTGTGCACAATCTTCCCCAACAAATAGCACACAATTAAAAATTTAAAAAAATTCAGCAGATCCGCACCCGCATGTGACAGCAAGTCGGATCCGTGACCCCCTTATCCCATGACACCAGGCCCTAAAGCTAGGTTGCCGATACTACTACTACTATATATATATATATATATATATATATATATATATATATATATATATATATATATATATATATATTGCAGTGAACGACTTCTCTCTGGCCTACACCTTTAATTGACAAATATGTAAGGCTGCAACTTACTGTTATGCTTAAAAGCCTAACCTCTTCCGTTTAGCTGCAAGGAACGGTGTCTTTGTTTCCTTGACAATTGATTTTTTTATTCTTGTAAAGTTGATTCTGCACTAAACGATGTTTATATTTAAAAAATCTCATTGCATTTGTTTGCATTCTATTTTTGTCACGGTGATATTTTAATATAAGGAAATTTTATCCACGTTACCTTACCGTTTCCAATGGTTCGACAGTAGTTAATTGCTACTGTCCACGCCATAATATTGATAAAAGTATTATTAATCCCTACCGCTGACCCATTCGTGATAGTATTTGTCACCATCATAATCAATGGCATCTGGTTCACTGCTTGCAGGGTAGGCAAAAAGGAAGCAAAAAAGGTAAAGCTAGTTTGGGGTTTCCTCTGATTTCTTTATAACATCAGATCCGAAATTGTTCTTAAAAAACTATTTGGTAAATCTTTTTCCCTAAGGAACAGCCAAAAATGGACTTGAGTTTTAGGGAAAGCAAAAGGTTCAGTAAATCATTTTGTGATTTGGACAAATAGCATTTGTTGTAGTAGATGTTTATCAGACTTCTGCTACACTTAACCATGTTTATTGTGAAGTGCACACAATTAAAGGGCGGCCTTTTAACTAATTTATGTGACCTCGCAAACCTACTCGCGCAATGGAAAGCAAGCCTTATGCGATGTCCTTTATGGTCAAACAGAATTTGCCTCCACTGCAAATATGGCTTATAGTGGTGTATAAATACTATAAAAATAGGTCTTATAATATCAGTCGCGCCATTATTAATGGAGGATATGAACGTAGCAGTGCCGCCATCGGGCGAGACGTTTAGGATCATGCCGAAATGTAATAGTATGAAGGGTATACCATCATTAACATTTCAAAATAGTATGTTCTGTGGTATATTTTGCTTGTATGCTTCATGTCTAACCAAGGGAGTGATATCTTTCACAAATCTCTCTCGAAGTATCTTGATATCATGTAGGTGTTTTTTTTCAGCCCTAGTATTAACAAACTGGGGAACCACCTACCGAATGGAATTTAGATTTTAGGCGAGTTTACCTCCTAGGTTTGTAAGTATTGAGCATGCGCATTGCACTCGATTCACATAAGTAGGCGTCTTCATTCTAAAGTTTCATGGGGTACGCAGTGCATGACCTGTTTTCGCCGGTACCCTGAGAAATGCCGCCGACTTTTTTGCTGTTTCCGGTGATGAGAAGCCAGTTCTGTACGGTATTAGATAATAACCAACATTCGTCAAGTTTTTTTTGTCATGTGCTTGACTATTGTTCTGTAGAAGGCTTCAGTGAATCTGGAATGCGTATATTCTTTGCCTTAAAATAGGTTAACTTAACGAGCAGAGCGTAGATCAGTCCCAAAATGAAGACAAACTATTCCAATCATTGTTTTGAGGTTACTCAGGAACGGTCGCAATAGAGGTGATTCACGTTAACCCTAAACTTCTATCGCTTTCGGTATAAATGCAACATGCACTAGAGAGCAAAACGTCTGGAATTCGTTGTCATCACTTATGTGTGCACCAGAAGCCTAAACTGTGTTGGTCACCGATAATCAGAAACTATCTTAGGTTGCAGACGTAGTAATTACATTTCATACTCAACTTCGCATATGTACGCCCATAGGATAAAACCTCATCGTAGTGTATTTTGCAGTCATATCCGGCGTATTCAACGGTTAATTACCTTGCTTTGCCCTTGAAATTTCGGTTTCCTTTGGAATGCCTAATGTGTGCATCACAATGAGCAGCTTTACCAGCTATGATGTTGACAGTTTGCAAAAGGTCGCAGAGCCACACCTCTCCGGTTAACAGTCGTTGGAGTTAGTGACTGCAAGGTGGGGTAGGTACGAGTGTTTAAATATTCAGTCCAAATCATTGCCTACACCACTTCGCACCAGACTTACGGAAATTCTGTGCGGTCTAGTATGAAACATTTCTGCTCACAACGGACTTTTTGCTTTCTCGACAGCCGCACTTTTAGTTACGTGATGTTTTTGAATGTTGCTGACTACTAGATGCGGGTCTACACATGGTCAGAAAAAAGGCAAATTTGAATATTTAAAAAGAACCTTAATAAACGACAGTAGCTGAAAGTAGTCTGCGTTGAAGACGATTTCTTGAAGGTGTATGGTGCCGTGGTGTATATCGGTTCAATTATCGACCCCGACTGATAAAAGGTGACATAGGGTTTCAAGTAATTAGGGATCTCTTCTATGACTTGTTTCGGGTGCTGAAACTATGGCGTTTGGTTTGAAAACCTGAATCATTTCACCCTCTTGCCAATTCCTGGTGCTAAGCTAATCAGCCTCTGAACGAATAAAGTAACAAAGTGAAAAAGAATGTCTGTTTATTAGGAGAAATTTGTTTTTAGGTAATCAATCTTCAACAAACGTGGATAAGCTATTGAATTGGGATGGGGAGGGGGAAAGCAAATGTCTTACGGGTTGCGGAAATGCTCACCGGCAAATTTTGCATCACCTCCAAGTTCCTCTTCAATGCGCAGCATTTGATTGTACTTCGCCAACCGCTCCGACCGACAGGGTGCACCCGTTTTTATCTGTCCCGTACGAAGTCCGATAACGAGATCGGCGATCGTGCAGTCCTCTGTCTCTCCCGATCTGTGCGACACCATAACACCCCAGCCGGCCTTCCTGGCCATATTACAAGCCTCAATGGCCTCCGAGATCGAACCTATCTGGTTTATTTTCAGTAAAAGGCAATTGCAGGCCTTGCGATCAATAGCCTGTTGCACGCGCTTCGGGTTTGTTACAGTTAGATCGTCGCCAACAATCTGGATCTGGGTCTTTGACGTGTACTTCGTCCAGGAGTCCCAATCATCCTGGTCAAAAGGATCTTCAATGCTGACTATAGGATACTTGGAGATCATCTCATCATAGATGCCCGCTAACTTGTCAGATTGTATCCACTTGTCTTTGGGTGAGTTGGGATTTTTGAAATCGAGGTCGTAGAGTCCTTCTTTAAAGAACTCTGAAGCTGCCACATCCATGCCAATTTTCACCTTTCCGGTGTATCCTGCCATCTCAATAGCTTCTTTCAGTAACTCTAGGCCTTCAAAGTTGTCCTGAATGTTCGGCGCGAACCCCCCTTCGTCTCCAACATTGCAGGCATCAAGACCGTACTTCTTTTTTATGACGGTGCGAAGGTTGTGATACGTTTCCGACCCCATCTTCATAGCCTCGGTGAAGGTGCTCGCCCCGACGGGAAGTATCATAAATTCTTGCATGGCGAGTTTGTTGCCAGCGTGACTTCCCCCGTTTAGAACATTGAAGGCTGGAACGGGCAGGATAATATCTTTATTTCCTGCCAAATCAGCAAAGTGACGATACAAGGGGACACCCTTTTCAGCGGCTCCGGCCTTGGCGACTGCGATTGAGACACCCAGAATTGCATTTGCACCCAATTTGCTCTTGTTTTCTGTGCCATCTAGCTCTTTGACCATGAAATCATCAATTTCTTGTTGTTGGCTAGGTTTAAAACCCTTCTGAAGCAGTGCCGGCGCAATAATTTTGTTCACATTTCCCACGGCTTTCAAAACGCCCTTGCCCATGTAATCGCCCTTGATCTCATCTCGAAGTTCCAAAGCCTCGTGGATGCCAGTCGAGGCTCCGCTGGGCACTCCTGCTCGAAAGAGACCCTTGTCTGTAATGAGATCAACCTCCACCGTGGGGTTTCCTCGGCTGTCGAAAATTTGGCGAGCTTTGATAGCGCTGATAGTCATTGTCAAGCGTCCGCTGTCTTGCGTTAGTCAGTTGCGGCGTCTTACGTACAAATACGCCTTGAACTTTGGCAGCTCGATTCCTACGTTGAAAAATCGATAGAATAATCGATAATGCCGAATTTGACGTCTACTGCAGTCACTTTACGGTGGCCCATCATCTCACAACTGGGAGGCGTAACAGCGTTAATCAAAATAGTTCCTGATAGACCTTTAATTAGAACCTAAAACCACATTTTTGTGACGACCTAATCTTAAGTGCGTAGTGTGCCTTAAGCAATCGTATTTTGTCAGCAATCAGGTACGAAGTAGTTCGTACTGATACGGTCCTTTTACTCAAAACTGGCATTTTCATTATTTCAAAACAGCTTCCTTGTCACTAGCTGACCTCTTCCATCAACGAAAAAAGCAAAAAAGCTGTTTACTAAAGGTGTATAATGGATTCTCTGGAAGAAACTGTTAGCCAAACGTCTTTCTGAATCGCGTATGCTGGACCTTCTGTACATCTTTTAGTTTTGCTGTGCAAAATCGTTCTGCCTTCAACCCCTCTAGAACTCGGTCAGACTTAGATAAGGCTTCACAAACCAGACTGCCCTACTGGACCACCACCCCCGATGAAAATTTACATTGAAGGCTAGAATTAAGTTCGTTGTACGCCTAAAATACCATACCGCCAACTGCATAATCACCACAAATCATCCAAGCCGCAAACAGTGATGAAAACGGCCACAGTCAAGTGTGACGAGCGAAATTACTACTGGATAATCTATGGATGTAAACTGCCCTGCATGTGGCAAGGTCAAGGTAGAATTTGTGTTCTTTGGTTAACCAGGTGCGGTTTGAAACCCGTCTGTCGTAACTATGAAATCCCTTGTTATTATGCTGTCAGCTATTGCTCCTGCACAGCCATCTTCTGTATGTAGTCTCCGCTAACTAAAATTCTTCGATTCCGCCTCTTCGTGTCAGTGCTTGTCAATAGTCTAAAGGGCCAAAGTCCACCATTACTTTGAACCTGTGTCTCTCGCATTTAGTTTAATAAAAGTGCACATGTGCCTATCATATGAAACCTTACAAACATCTTATCTTACACTTCTAACGAGAGATCAATATGCTGCGTCGAGTGATTCTGTGAATTTTATCCCTATCTTTTGGTGTAAATGATTCGAAAAATAAATTTAAATGACGATGCAGTTAAAACACTCAACAATTACATGACGTCTTTTACGAAAACAGAATTGAGGTAGTCAATCAAATCCGATCGGATCCGGTTACTTCCATTCGTATAAAAGACTCACAAACGTTTCTTTTGTCCCTGTATTTGATAAAACGATTATAGTAACAATTTAGTCCTCTGCCCTTATTCATCAATTAAAACTAACAAATTATGCATAGCACCTTTCATTCCGCAGTCCACACCTCCCCATGATTCCCATTGGTCTGAAGGCCACCCACCCCGTCGACTTTCGCCCTCCATTCTCTCAGTTCGTTGAATCCCACTATCATCAGGACGCCGCTGACTTCGAGGAGGCCTTTCGTCAACTGAATTCTAGTCGAGAGGTGAGACCGTCGCTCTCAACTCACTCCCGGTGTCTTCTTTTTAAAACTTTGCCGTTTCACTGAATTGTACATGATTTGCTTCCCGTGAAGACACGGCACCCGCACAAACACGAGTACCACCATCTTCCCTCTCACCTACATGCATTTATAGTCTTCTCACGTGTGCGCATATATTTTTGCGTATTTTTAATCGGTAGAGCATTTGTCTTTCTCGCCCCCTATTGTTGTCGTTGAAGGATGTTGTGAGCTTTCACTGACCCTTGCGCCAACAGGTGCATGTGCATCGGTGACGTTGTTCTCGACCCTTTTGCCTCGTAAACTAGGCAGACTCATTATCTTTCCTCGGACCCTGATGATCGATGTGCCTACCCTGCGGGCTGGCTGCATGGTGTGGACATTGGTGCATACGGTTTCTAATAAATCAGGTGTCTAGGAGGGATCATAACTCAATGGATCGACTTTTGAAAACGAAAGTGATCACCACACCCAAGGAGCCATGGCAACTTTTCTCTCTCTCTCTCTCTCTCTCTCTCTCTCTCTCTCTCTCTCTCTCTCTCTCTCTCTCTCTCTCTCTCTCATCGGATTCCAGTAGCGAGACCACATCAAAACAACTAGAGAAGAAGTTGCACGCAATGGCCCTTTTAGTTTTGAACCGTCTTCCACACATACCCTCATACGGTTGACTGTCCCCTAATAACCGCATCGGACTTCAAACATTTATGAAATGGCGTATGGGTTTAACCCATTAGCTAAAAACAGGTTTTGGCTAGTCAACACAACTTTCAGCACAATTTTTCAGAACACAGTTGAGAACTGGGATATAACTTAGGTCCTGCGGGGTGCAGTGGTGTCTTAGACGTTAAGTTGCGGGGCGGCAGCCTGGCACAGCACGCATCTCACTCCGTCGCTTCGCGTCCACGATGTCCTTATGACAAGAATAAATCCAAACCCTTGGAGTTTGGTGCTGCTGCAATAGGTCACAAGGCTGAAGCCACCTATACGAACACACCGTAAGCACATCTCCCTGACTTCACGGCAAATCGTCCTCAGACATCACTTAAGTGGAAGCATCCTTGTAAACGCGTCTACTGATCCAATCAGTCGGTGACTACAGGTGAACAATGCCGAAATAGACAAGGAAGACTGGAATGACCATTTCTGGTTCATAAGTTGTCATCAGCCAGTCATACTGAACCCCAGGTGGTGCCTCACCCGAGGCTCGAACCTGCAACCTGTTGATCAGAAGTCCAACGCTCTAACCATTGAGCCACGGGCCTGTGGCTCATGATGGCTCATGAGCCAGAAATGTTCATTCCAGTACCTCGTATTTTTTGGCATTGTTAGTCTGCCGCTATTGCCACTAGCCGCTGTGCGGTTGCTGGCGGTGTCTGAGCGTGAGCACCAAGGCGGAGTTAAACGAGTGAGTTCCGTCAGCGATAGGCGAATGTCAGTCAGTGACTCTCGGGTCCACGACCGTTAGATCGTCGTTATAGATTAAAGTGACATTAGGTTTATTATCCTACAGAAATTGAACCTTTGATCGGCTTGCGCAAGGCTGTCACAGAGTTTCTCTCTCTGTCGCCTCTAATTCCTTATTCTCTGCACAGCTGGGGTCATGCTCGATTTAGCCGACCTCAATAATGCCGCGAATTATGCCTCTTACTGTGTGAGGATTCGCGGCAGTGGATCAAGAGAACTTGAGGCATTCTCTCCTTCAGTGACAAAGGCGGCATTCAAAAGGTCCATGAACCATTTCCACGCCTTGGCGAAATTTGTCGAGCCAGCTTTTAAGTTGGCGTCCTCTTCGACGTCCCCAGGCGGGGCACAGCACCCTGTTGAAAGCAGTACCACTGAGTTCATGAGGCAGAGGACGAAGAATCTGCCCAAACCATCTCAGTCGTATTTGTGGATGGTTAGAGGTATCGTGGCGATGGTTTTGCAGCGAGTGCGGGCTATCTCAGTTGAGACAAAGTCGGTGTACTTCAGTCAAAGGATGGCCCTCAGATAGCCTTGATGAAACATCCCTTATCTTTGCTATCCTTTGCTTTGCCAAATTTTTTATTACCTCCTCCCATCCTATTACAACAGTCACATTGGCTCAGCGTCGCTGCATATGATGAGGTCGGGTGCCGTGATTGGTTAACTCATTTCGACATGGACTCAAACTGAGTAGTGTTTTTTCCTTTATAAAATAGAATGGGCACGTTTCCCGTACGTGTTGGATCAATTCTTTTGTGGTAAGATTACGGAAATGAAGGTGGAATAACGATTACAGTGATGTGCATTTCCATCATTATCTCTGATTGATACTCTTCGCCTGGGCACAAGCGACGGCCTATCATGCCACTTACTACCGTCAAAAATGAACGTCCTAATGGCCGCAGGCCTATAGATATGGTGGTAAAGTTTATGACGTCTTGGGAGGTTGTCGGAATGCAATATTTTGGAGAATTTGGATGATCTGAGCAGGCAGCGGCTTCTTCCACGGAAAAGAAATGAGCCACATGTGGCTTTCAGCGTGAAGTCATTGGTAAGTAGCCGCGTCCAATCGCATGTCCAGATGTCTTGGAGCAGTTTCCTTCCAGCGAAACAAAGAAGAGAGGGAAAGAAGGTGACCACCACTGCGTAAGTCTTCTTAACAATGGTCCCATTTGGAAGACGGTTCACCTTACGTATGTACGACTACCGGACTACCGTCTTGACAACAAGACCTACCCTAATTTAGTCTGGATGAGTCAGACAATTTAGTTTTCTCATTGTTTTTTGTGTTCCGAGTGAATCACAGTGTACAGTGCGTCAGTTTTTGACCTTCCATCCCTCTGTTTTCTGTAGAGAATATGTCTACCCTTGCGTTCGGAGGAGGGCATAAAGGACTTTCGTAGGTACTACCTTCTTCTGGCCACTGCGGAGAAACGTTTCTTCGACGAAATGTTAGGCACAATATGTATTTCCGATGGTGAGTTGAAATGAACCAAGTCCCTCTTCTCCACTCTCGTCTTTGACAATTGAACACGTCGTATCTGACATTTTGAGCTGTTCAGGCTGTTCAGTCCCAGACCTGTGGCCCTCATCAGACATTTGTCCAAACTCGCATAAACCCTGGATGAACGAGAAATATTTTGAAAAGTACATCTAGGAGCTGGCATTCGTATGATGTCGACTGTTTTCCTCCAATCCTACTCGCTCAGCCTATGAAATGACTAAACCCCGTTAAGCATCCACCCTTGAACAACGGAAACTGTCAGGGTAAAACCGATCACATCTTCTCTAGGTCTTCTAGCTCATATTGCCATTTCGCAATGCAGTGGCAAATGACAGTTTAAACCCCCTGTTCCTTTGATAGGCTAGAGTTAAGAAAAAGATATTAACGATAGTCGAGGGGTGCTCACCGATCGCGTTACGTTACATTATCGTCCCGTTGCGTCTTGGGGCTCACTCTCGAGCCCCAGCAGCAGTCGCACAGTAGTATCGTAACACCCGAGGCTCGCACTTGTGACCTGTTGGTTAGAAGTCCAACACCTTAATCACTGAGCCACGGACTAAGAAAATCTACCTCCTCCTTCACACGGTATTAACGGGCTCAGGGGCAGATAATCCAGAAAACGGCAGTAGATTTGTTTATCTTCTGTCTTCACGTATTCCACGGAGATTAAGAGCTCCGCTCTTTGGACCAGTACTACTGTCACCGCCAAGAACCTGTAAATTTGTTGCAGCTTTATTTTTTACTTCTTTGCAATAACGTTTGGTGCTTCCTAATTGAAACAAAAATAAGTTAACGAAGTAAAGATTAATGTTGTAAAAAAGGCCTCTTCCGACAGGTCAATTTTTTGCTATGTGAATGATTCCTGCCCCGACGATTTATTTCGTTCAATCGTGTCCGATAAACGCCTCAATCGCTATTCCCAGTCCTGCAGTTTCACCTGAAAATGAGTTTTGGAAATCGGGGAATTTATAAGTTCGCCAAAATACTGACCGTCGGGCTACGTGATCGCACGCAAATGGGGAATTTTATTCCTGAGTGTATGCTCAATCGTCAATGTCTTGCAATTAATGATGGCTAAGTCATGATTACGTGCGCTTTATCACCTAACTGTAAGGGGCGCATGGGTTTTTCTAGAAAGCTTTGCAGTAAATTTGTTCGCATCAGTAACCTGGCTGCGCGGGATTTTGGGGAACCTTGCCCACTGGCGCCTGCAGCGGAGGCCTAGCCTCTTAAGGATCTCGTTCATTTTAAGTTTCATATCGTAACTGTTTTATCAAAGAACCCAGTTGCCTGATGGTTTACTTGAATTTAGATACTTATGCTACTCTCCTACTAGCCATAATCTCTTCATCTGCTTTTTCTTCTTCTTCTTCTTCTTCTTCTTCTTCTTCTGCATTTATAGGTCTGACGCATTCACCGGAGAAGAACACTGTCAGAGGTCGGTGGCCTTCGAGAAGGGGGCAGTGCTTTTCAATTTTGCCGCACTCTGCTCTCACATTGCCGTTAACATTGTGAGTTCCAGCATTTTGCACTCTTGTCTTCCAGTTTCCGAATTTTCAACCTTGCAGCAACACACACGCACACTAGCGGCAGTGTAACCATGTACACTAACGCTCCTTATTGTGCCACACCGCATTCATTGGTGTTGCAAGTTTTTGGCACTTTCTCTCTCTCTCCCTCCTCTCTCTCTCTCTCTCTCTCTCTATCTGGTTTGTACCATTTTATGTGTGTCACTGCCTTGATTCTGGAGTCGCCGTTTACCCTCCGACGTGATCTCGTCAGGTCATTACATTCTGTCCTTGAAAGAACCATCGAGCAACACCTCACCATGAGGATACATTCATGGGTTCGCATCCCTCATTTGGTCAAATGAATGAAACATAGTGAACCCTTAGGACCCAATAACACAATTAATAACGACGCGAACTAGAAGTTCTGGGATGATCTGCACGCCTTCCTCGTGTCGGTGGACAATTTGGTTTACCTCGGTTACTTCAGTGCCCGAATAGGCAGAGACCCCGTCATCTGGAAGGGAGTGCTTGCTGGTCAGGGGTGTGTCATTGCAACCCCGATGGATTTGGAGGACTTCTGCAGTACTCAACCACCTCAACCGGGTTCGACTCCATGGTGTACAGCTCTCGTGGTTCATGACAGAGACGGAAGATCGGCATCACGCGGACCAACAACCAACCCACCAAACGTCTTTCGTATACTCCTGCCCTCGTACTGCGTTGGAGCCCCGAATCGGCCTTGTTTAATGCCTTCGGTCTCAGTGCAGTGCACACACTACCAACCCGCACATTTCAAAATCAAAAACTGCCAGCACTAACATCGTCACAGCGGGTACCCTTTAACCTTCCTTGCAGTAATACCGAGCTCCGCTCGAGGTTTGTCATTATTAACGAACGCGAATGCCGCCAGTGCCAAACCACCACCACCGCTATAGCCGTCGTCACCATCGACACCGTGGTAGATACAATGAGACCGGACAGTGATATTCCCTATAACTCAAGCTCACGCCAGTCACATGTCATATGTGCACACGTTAAGGTAGAGCCATTCCATTTTGGTACTCGCCACCATCATTAACGGTGCACGAATTGTTGTATTTGGATGCGCGCGCCCGCATGTCACGCAATAGGTGGAAGCTGCAGGCCGCATCCGTCACTGCGCTCAATCTACATATTACTCAGTTGTCAGCCTTAGGACTGATTACTGGTGCACGACAGAGGCAGGTCTTGGAGAATTCTTACAACCAATCAGCGCACTCCATGCTATAAAAAGGTGGACACGCTTAAACCTATTTCAACACACACATTGCCGTGGCTTGAGTCATTGACAGCTTGAGGCGAATGTTCGCGTTCCAGGTGCGTGTATAAGTAAAGAAGAAGAATATGAATAAGAAGAAGAAAAAAAGAAGAAGGAGAAGACAGCACGTTTGGTTACCTCTCAGACCGTGCTCTATGAAAGGCCAATCACATTCTCAGCCAATTTTTCCGTAAACCTAGTTTTTTTACAGCTTCGCGAAATTACTTTAAATCACGCAAAAAAAACAAGAGGCAGGATGTAGTGATTAACAGCTGTCAAATCTGAATACAGAGGCAAATTTATTTCGGTCTTGAGGACCTCGTTACTATGTCAACACCTCAGATCAGGTCGCCCAGACTATAAAATGTTTTCGCTTAACCTACTTAAAAAGTTTACTTAACTCCTTAGGGTGTGATTTAGTGCAAAAATCCCCTTGTCCCCATCCGTCTGGCTGCGACACCTCGAGCAACTCTCCGTTCAGTTTTTTGGAAAATTGACCGTCAAAGCTGGTCTGCTGAGTGGAAGAACTGTGCCAGCAATTGCCTTACCGACCGACCCAACTTCCAAACTCCGAGTTTTGTGCGTTCGAAATCACCAACACTGGCACCCACGCCAACACACGTTTTGTGTACTCTTCAGCGTCGGGTCTGCATGTGCGTGTGTTTTGTTGGCCCATGCGCCAAGTCATCCGCTCGGTCTTAGACACACGCACACGGCAGTTATCTCCTCGAAATGCGATCCTTGACCGCTGAGGGTTGTGCGCATACGGTACTCTACATTTTCGCCACCCAGTCCTGCACACTCACATGCGTTTTCTGTCGCCTCGACTGCGTTTGTTGTGTGCAGCCTTCCACACTCCTTCTGTGATTCCTCCCTCCCCCCCCCGCTACCCCCATCTTACCATGACCCGCGTTTCTCCGGTATCGACCATTCCATACTTGCCTGTGGTAGTTTGCGTACCTTTTTCCTATTCAGTCTCCTTATTTCGGTCTTCGGACCTGTCGGCCAGGTTAGGTGCTAATTTACCAATTTTAACGTTGCTACTATCGTTCTCCTATCTTGTTTTCAGTGTTCCTTTTCTATTTGATTTGTCCCTTCCTCATCCCCCTCCTCCTCCTCCTGCTTTCGCACCTTTTTCCCCCGAAGGGTACTTTTCCTAAATTAACCTCACTCGATTTCTATATGCAAGAATTGCTCCAAATGGCTTTAGGTCCCGAAGTGCTAAAGTCGGGTTGTAACTGTCTTTGT
This sequence comes from Schistocephalus solidus, assembly GCA_017591395.1. Classification (NCBI taxonomy): domain Eukaryota; kingdom Metazoa; phylum Platyhelminthes; class Cestoda; order Diphyllobothriidea; family Diphyllobothriidae; genus Schistocephalus; species Schistocephalus solidus. The sequence goes on along the minus strand of WEDG01002066.1, from coordinate 80,973 downwards.
ATTTACGCGTTTTGCGTCGCTTTGGCTTCTGGTGGCTCGACGACGATCGGTAAACTACTTGGAAGGGTTCAGCGCCACCCTTAGTCGAAAACGCGATTTCCAAGAAGCAAGTGAGACGAAGGAGACGCCATCCCTCGAACAAGAGCAGGAGACGTAGAGTGCCAAAAAGGAAAATGGATGCGCATAGGTTTCTGTATTTATACAGTTGGTTTGCTACCTTATGGAATTATAACGGAACTTCTGAAACGTGTTTTCGATTTGAAAAGATTACTTAAGTAGTGTTGTCATATTAATTATCATGTGGTATAATCCCCAGCTATTTCAGGCACTTCAGGATATCGACTCTTGAACGAGCTTAATTTCGGCCGCCTGCCTTAAGTACATAATAAAATGGCTACTAAAGTAGTCAGAAATTTTCGCGTTGGATTTCGGTGTCCTTATAAATTTTAATATATTTTATAGAAGACATGAACAAACATGTCCTTTCTTATAATAATTTGATAGCAGATTACGTTTTCTACAAATTTTTTGCTTTAAGGAGGGGAATATTTTGGTTTTAAAAAGATGTTTTTAATTATGAGATCCATTTAGCTCGTGAAATGTCCATTCATAAAGCATTGTATCTGTCCATTTATTAAAACTAACGTATCCAACATGGTCCGCAAGTTCCAAAATTTTAAAAACATAAGGTGACATCTTTATTGTGTAGAGCAATTCGTGATTTTTCTTGGCCATGGAGTGAATACAACTTGTAATTTGGAAACCCTAAATGCAAGTGCAAAGGAAGTTCGTGTTCATGGTAATGCGGGCATTCAAAAAAAACATTTAAAAAAAAAAAGAAAGCCACTTCTATTTCGGAATTTGAAAAAGATGTAATCTGCTACCGAAGTAATTTTCATGCATGTTTTCGATAAAATACATCGCCAATCACTTTTAAAAATGCATGCTACTTTAGAAGTCTTTTTACAGTTTAGTTTTTGCAGGGAGTTGGGATGAATTTCGCTGAATAGCCAACATCCTGATGGTCCTGAAATATTTTGATAATATGCATGATAATTATTACTACCACCCTACTTAAGCAACCTTTACGAATGGAAAACAATTTTTAGAATTTCGGCTAACATTTTGTGAGATAAAAGATCCATTGTAAGATGCAGTTGCTATGCCACTGCATACCTATCATCATTATCAGCCCTCTCATCCGTCGCAGATGGTTGCACTTAATGCAATAGATTTTCGATTTTCCGTGTTGGATTCGTTACTTGTCGCAATTTTCTTACCAGTTTTGCTTATTGGTATGATATTTACTCGTCTATTTGACTTATCGACATCTGCACTGGGATCAGTGCGTGTTCGCGCGCTCTCCGTTTTGTTATTCACTTTCCCGGGACAGAGGCTAAAAAGCAAGTATAGCTGGGTGCAGTAACTGTGCTTCTCAACAGACCGAGACCTGAAGATCCATGACTCGTGGCTGAGGCGGTTATCATCTCTCACGAGAACTACAACCTGGTCTAACTTGAGGGTATGGCCGGGTCCCGCCAATCAAACTGCGACTTAGGAGCTGACGTCGTTCCTCCTTGCCGGGGCTGCGTTTTCATTAGCGTTGTTCCTAAACGTCAGGTGCATTAAATTAGTCTTCTAGCGATTGCGCCTTTAAAACGCGTCTCCAGTTACTCACTCCGATTACTGTGTTGCAAACTTTAAACTGAGGGCGCAGACACTGGCTTCTTACTTTTTCCTTTAGCACGTCTCTTTCGCGGGGCAGTCTTTTGGAAAGAAAACTTAGGTTTGAGCAGACTTATTCGATTGTCGTCTGTCGTCTGCTAGTAGATATTTACGTCAGTTTGTATCCAAATCACCTTGGCGCGGACCAAGCCAATGCTGAGTAACCCGCTGACCAATTTCAATTTTTAACTGATGTATGCACAGTCACTTCCTGGGTCTGTTTTTTCTCGATCACTATTTCTTCGCACTGAACTGTCCGATCGTTTTCTGCAACAGGATCGATACTGGTCCTTTGTTGACCCATGTTCAATCTCTTATTTTATGGACTGGAACTAGTATGTAACACTTAACTTTAGCTCGCCGACGAAGGCTATTAATTAGTGAAATTTGCCTGCTGTCCATTTTATCCACCCTTCTACTCACCCAACACACACGCCGGTCCTGGGTGCTGGCTCGCAATTCGTTCCTTCCTATTCCATCCCTACGACGTGGTGCGTGCGCATCGTCATCGTGCGGCAGTTCCGTTTTTTCTTCTAGATGGAGCTCGTGCGCCCGCATTTCTTCTATCTTGCAAGCATCCTCGCCCCCCTACCCGTCCCATCGATCTGCCGGGCAAGGGTGCTGAGTCACGCTCGCTCAACTCGTCTCGATTTAGCATACACTATATGCACACATCCATCCGTGTGCAGACACGTGCACGTGTGCCAGTGTGTTTTTAATCATTTCTTGTCCTTCCTGGCTGTCATCCGCAATCCCTCCACCAGACTAGTAGCCCGCTTTAACCCCCCTCCACCCCACCCCCGGCATCGGTAGATCTCGCCAGCATGCGTGTTCTCTTGCCATGTACTGGCCTTACGTCATTCTATGACGCTCAAAAGCCAGTTCCAGTTTAAGTTGCAGGCTCCTGTATTCTCACCAAACCCCGCTCTCTCCTGCCTCCTAACCCCCCTCCTTCCGCTCTGCGCGCTGCGCTCAGCCGTCCTCCACCCCACACTTCGTCCACGCACCTGCATGTGCACTGGGTGCAATTAGTTAGTGAGGAGGCTGATGAACAGCTCGACGAGAGGTATTCGGTGTTGGTTGGCTAGCCTTGGCACCACAAAATCAGCATTTCATTCGTACCGTGCCTACTTCCCAACTGCCTGCAGGCAGCTCCGTTGACGGCAGCATCCTAGGCTTGATATCCGCATCCACTGGCCAGTCCTATCAGATACAAGTGGTAGGCTGTGGTAGTGAGCTGGCTGCTGCATAGGTGTGCCCGGTCAAACGTGGTCAGATTGGTTCACGGTGCGCGTTAATCAGGCTGCGCAGATTCTAGGCGAACCCACTGCTACTCTTGTGCATGAGAGGTGTACTGACACGTCTTATATGATTGCCTTCACTGCACGTAATCGTATGACCTGCTGGTTGACAGGTTCACGCGGGTAGATGGACGAGAGCGAGAGTAAGATGGACTGTGCGGATTCTATCTCCTCGGCAGTTCAGCGCATTTTGTGCTAGAGGTCGTGGTTTGGAGGGCTGCAAATGACCTAGGTAACTCAGTCCCTTCAGGACAGAAGGTCCGGTTTAATAGCACCTCGATGTGTTTCTATGACATTCTCACAAATGTGCGATCCTCGTCGCACTTAATTTAGCGTGACAGATATTGCCTGGATCAGGTTGCATATGGCACGCATAGAAGGGCTGTCTAACTTCGCCAAACACTTAGCCCGATCCTACTGTCAGTTGTCTTGTCAACATCAATTCCTTTTCGAAAGCTATGCATGCATTTATTTTGGAACACATTTACTCCAAAGGGCCGACTGCCCTAGCCTATTTGGAAGGAAAAAAAACAGACAAATGCTTCGTAGGTGGTCCAGCTCCGACTTTACCGAGCTGATTGATAAATATATTGGGACAATCAGTTCCCTTCCACCTGCACTTTTGGGAAATGGCACGTTTTGACCCACATTGCCCTGAAGTAGAAAGGGAGGCAAATAGCCGCCATGACGATTAATCTGTTACTGTCGTTCATATAAAAGATGGTTTCTCTACGATTCCTTATATTTTACACGAGTTGGTTTTAAATCCTTATTTCTGCTGATGTTTGTTTCTTTTCGGCAGCCACCGGATTCTTCCGCTAACCTGGACCAACGCATTTCTTTGTTCCTCCAAGCAAAGTCGAACATGGCGTCCCTTCTCGAATCTTTCGCCAATGCTCCGAGCAAAGACATGTCACCACCGATTCTGGGCTTTCTCAGCCGTGTCCTAGAGGTGTCTTTACCTGTTTTTCCATCTAATCTGTCCGTTGCGTTCTGAAAGTTTTCCCACTCTTCCCGTTGCTCTGTCTTTCGCTTTTTCTCTGGGTCGTATTCACTACCGCCACCACCCTCCAGCTCCTCCTCCTCCTCATCATCATCATCATAATCGCCATCTTCCTATTTTTCTCCACCTCCCTCCCCACGACAGCTGCCACCATCACCACCTTAAAACCCCCTAGTAAACCCTAATTTATATCCGTATCTGTAGTTTTTGATCCTTGGGACGATTTGTATGCTGAGCCCTCAACCCAATAAGAAAGCGTACCCCTTGTGGCCAATTGTACTCTCTTTATAACGAACGCTCTTTCTACATCAAATTCCGTCTCTAGATCAATTCACGTTATGTACAAATACCTAGGGTCTGTTTGTTAAGGGGAAAGGCATTATACTTTTTGGGTCGTGTGTTTATTATTTTTTTTCCCTTCTTCTAACGCAGATCCAAGCGCAGGAGTGCGTCTTTCTGAAGCGCAACGTGGAGGCAGAGGGTGATCATCCCTATGCCAAACTAGCACGCTTCATAGGTGGTGCAGTCACTGTACGTTTATACCAGCACTTGACTATCTGCTTTTTACTCTGATTTTCCACTAGGCATTTTAATCTTTTTTCTAGTTGCTTAAGCGCCACATTTCTCCCCCCCACAAATGAAGCTGGTATATCACTGGCCCTTCAACCCGAATTTCGACTCTGTTCGCGTAGGACCGGTAGCCAGCCGCTGCGTTGTTGAATTTGTGGTTGCCCTGTGACACTTTCTGAACGAAATTTTTGTTTTTATGCAGTCATTCAACCACAACGCGAAAATCAAATAAATCATTCCTAAGATAGCACCGATATAAGGTGTTTCCTCTGCAGGAGGAGGAGGGTCTGTTATATCGGCCGATTGTACTGTGAGTGGCTAAGATCCTGGGCGTTTCTGTAAGAAGTGCCTATTCTGTACAGAGTAGCACCAGGCAGTCCTAACCATCAGTTCCTCGCCCATAGAGTGCGAAGGTCCGCCAGAGAGGCGTGGTTGTGCACGAGTATGTGAGCACTTAACGGCCTTAGCCGCTTAAACCGTGTGTGAGTAATTGTGATTGACTGGACGAAGTATTGCGTCCATGCCCTGTTCGTTCAGCGTAAGATCGACAAAATCTGAATTACCCAATCAACACTCAAACAGTCTGTCTTGAGCTCAAAGGGAAGCAGTGGTATGAGACGAAATCGGGCGCTTAATTTTGGATTCCCCAAAAGTGGTTGCGCTACCGCCAAGCTATCGAGCCTCACGTCTACGAAGACGGATGGATCTAACTGTCATAGAGTGGGCTTAACAAGATAGCTGGCATCGGCGCCAATGCACGAAGCTAACCCACAACTCGAATGGAGCACACGAGTCTATCGACTAGGGAATAGTTGTAATCGGAAAATATTCCGTGGTTGGCCATGGCAATAGCGATCGCTGTCCCTGTGATAGACTAAAATTTTCGTCAGAGGTGGTTAAGCCAAACTTGTGAAGGGTGCTAACCCTAAAGGTCTTTGGTATTCATGAATAGAATGCCAGATACACTGTTGGGTGCCTAATAGGTGATCTTAATGTGTACAACGCGTTCTTTGTTGAGAACGCAGCATCTAGATTTGGCTACACCATCACTGATGCTATCCGATGCAATTACAGCAGCTGATAGGCCTGGAATCCAGAGCCACCAGTTGGACAAAAAGGCATTTAAAGAGCCACTCTTCAACCAAAAGGGTTACACCTTGCGAGGTCCGATCACTGAGCGCACTTTATTTTCCAAGGAAGCGATTTTTATCGTTGAAATTTCGGTAACAGAAGCGTTACTCACAATCTTAAACGCCCTGTTAGATGTTGATTAAGGACGTTTATTTGCAATACTCCTAAAACCGGTTATAACTAATAAGTGCTCGGATGAGTGTTCGTTTGAACGTTGAAGGGCGCGCTAGATAGTCATATAGTCTCACTTCTTCCATCAATCTTAACGCTCACTGAATCGCCGCTATCGGATTGTGTTGCGTCCACGTCGAGTTGGTTGAGAGACCGAAACGCCTGAATAGATGCTCAATGTTTCGTCCGCCACTACACCCAGCCATATTCTCCCTGACCTAGTATTGTCATTTGAATCTGATAGATGCTAAGTGAAGTTAATGCTGCTGCTCACGTGGGGCCTGTAATATCCTCGTAAAGAGGTCTTCTGACCACCTATCGCCTGAACACCGGTTATGCCTCAGCTCAACTGACCCTAATCCAGTTCACAGGCCCTCCGAAAATGAAGTTATATAATAAGTCACCGGGGGACAACCATGTTAGTTCCTGTTTTCTTCTTTTTCGAATTTCCTCCGTTAATGCTTGCGCATCACCTTTTGGGCGGGTATTGTCGGTGAGGGCTACTCCTAGAGATAATTTTACTTTGTCTTCGGCTTGGGCTGTATTCGATGGTATACTGCCTACTTCCTAGCCGTTTCACCCCTGTGCAGGAAAGCCTTTGGTCGGTTGTCTGAAGTTCAGACAACCGCGTCCATTCGAGGACTTGCATTCCCGACTAACCTGTCTTTATCCTCACCCCGTGCTCCTCTGTGATCTTTTTTCCGCCAGTTGAGTGAAAAGTATGGTCTCCTCGGCTTACCACCTAACACGGTTGATCATACTAGTTGGGTTCGCATCAAGAGCGTCGTACCACCGGCCTGGCTCGCCCTTCTTGACATCAAATCCAAGTACTTTCAAGCGCAAGCCTACCACCAACTGGCCTCAACCCTGATCGACCTTGTTGCCAATGAGGATATCGCTCCTTTCTGCAACGGCGGTGGCGATGGAGATTTGGACTCTCCAGGGAGTGACAACTCAAACGGCCTGGCTTCACAATTGCGTATGTTTAGAGGTCGCTTTTTGTCCGGCATGGCACTTCCTCTCCTTTGCAAACTTAAAGTAACTAGGGAAAACTGAAAAAGCAGTCATAAAATGTGGGCTTCTGAAATAAGTCAGATTTTTGTGTCTTGAATTCCTACCTGTGTCTGAGCCACCACAAATACTCCTACCGTCACTGGCACTCGATCAATAGGCATCTATACATATACTGAAAAATAGAAGAGGTTCTTCGGAAAATTTTAAGAACCTTTTCAATTTTTCTTTAAGTCGTCTCGGAATGCATACCACCTGATCTACATATACATATACGACAATTTGTCCTTCGTAGTTTTGACAATGTTCACTGTGTGCTCCACTGCATGGCGGTGCAGGGACGGTAAATTGTGCCGGATTATAGTGACAGCAGACTTGCGCTGCATCTGCCTCACCATCTCGTTCAGTCCCCAATCTTAGCCCGGTGTCAAGTCATAGTCAGGAAGATTGAATGTGGGCGATGTTGCAGGTGCGCGTACTATGGTCCACCACAAACAAGGACACAACATCACAAAGGGATGGGCGGCTCGGATCCCAACTGAGTGGGAATGTCAAAAAGGCCACATTAAGAAGGAGCCATTGCAACCTGATTCTCAGTCCGGGGGACCGAGGTTTCCCGTCAGCTGGCAGCCTTCCAAGTCACGGCTTTCAGCGCACCCTGATAGCTTCACACGCGTCAGATTGTTTGTTGTCGGGAAAATACGTTGAGTCCCACCCCCAGCATCAGGCCGCCGTCCGAGCCGGTCAGTTGTCTGATGCGGTAGTGGGCGCAGTGGCTGACATGACTGACGAACCGGTCTGTGCGCGCCACAGCTCGACCTGATCTCCCTTGACCCTCACACCAGGATTGTCAAAACCAGGGGGTAAGGAGGAGCAATCGCCATCTGACTTCCCGTCCACTGGTCAACCACTTGGCAGTTCGACCGTCGATTTCGACGAGGTCCACCGTATGCGCTACACCAGGTGGTGCAGGGACGGTGACTTGCGCGTGAATTAGTTTTAAGTGATAGTAGCCTTGCGCTGCAGCTACCGCACTCTCTCCTCCTCCCCCACCTGAGCCCGGTGTCAAGACAAAGTCAAGAAGACCGGAGATGGGAGAGGGCGCAGGTTGCTGGCGCGGCCGGAGCCGCCCCTGGGCGTGCCACCACACCTGGCTCGGATCTCACGGAGTGGGAGTGCCATAAAGGCCACATTAAGAAGGAGCCATTGCAACCTGACTCTCAGTCCGCCAGTCAGCCACTCCACACAAAACACACATTGGGCTGAACACGTGGTCCGAGTTATCCCGTCAGTTGGCAACCTTCCAAGCCACGGCTTTTAGCGCACCGTGATAGTTTTAAGCACGTCAGATTGTTTATAGTGAGGAACATGCGCTGAGCTGTTGACCTTACTTTCTCCCCAACCCCCACCATCAGACACTGTCCGAGCCGGTCAGTTGTCTGATGTGGGAGTGGGCGCATTGTCTTACGGATCGGCGTACCCGTCTTCGCGTGCCACAGCATGACCTGGCCCCCATAATGCACACACCAGGATTCACAAACTCAGGGGATATGGAGCAGCCCTAGTCGTCTGACTACCAGTCTACTGGTCAGCCACTCGACACACACAGCACATACACTGAGCCGACGGCGTGGTCTGGTGGAAGCGTCAGATTGGCAGACTTCCCAGCCACGGTTTCTAGGAAACCGTGATATACTCTGGTAAATGGTGATTGTGAGGGTGTTGTCGATGCATTGGTGTAGGTAGTGTGCGCTGATGTAGCTTAGCCTCCGGTGGTTCACCGGAGGTTGTCGTGGAGGCGCATGTGTCCTAATAGGCCCATGCGGTGTGTAAAATGTGCGGGAGCAGTGAGGGGCAGTGAAGGCGGGCGCGTCGACTCTATGTCGGAGCCCCAGGCACTGGTTCACCAGCCTCCGTGCGATGGATTCGCTGGTGACCGACCAGGCCGATGCGTGAGTTGAATTTGCGGGCACAGTGTGGCAGGAGAAATGTGTAGAGGCTGGGGGATGTCATTCATGGTAGTGGGGGTGGCAGGGGCGCTAAGAATGGCAGGAACGGAGGGTGTGCATGGTGTATCGGTGTTGTCGGCATTGTGGTGAATTCTGCTGTCATCGATGCGCATGTGACCGAATAGGCCCATGCGATGAGTGAATGCGCGAGGACAGTGAGGGCAGTGGAGGCGACGATCTCTGCTGTGTGATGGTGCTCCAGGCACTGGCTCACCGGTCTCTGTACGATGTATTCGCAAGTGACCGACCAGGCCGATGCGTGAGGTGAATGTGCGGTCGCATTGAGTACAGCTTTGGAGAGATTCCCCATCGCTGATGGTGGTGGTGGTGGTAGTGAAGGCGAAGGCGGTGGTGGTTGCGGTGGTGGGGGTAACAGGCCATGAGTAGATGGATGTGGTCTCTATGATGGTGGGAGTAATGGAATTGATGTCAGGAGTGAGGGTGGGGGAGTCAGAAGGACGGTTGGCCTCATAGATTGCTGAATCAGTCTTCACTGATCTTCTCCATGCCGGTCTATCGTGGGCGAGATCCTCCCAGGTCGCCGAGTTGATTTGCAGTTGCTTCAGCGATTTCTTTAAAGTGTCCTTGTAGCGTCGTTTTTGACCTCCCTGCCGGCGAGAACCCGTAGCGACATCTCCGTAGAAAAAGTCATTTGGGTAGTCGCTCGTCGTCCATTCTTACCAGGTGGCTGCTCCATCGCAGTTACACTTGTCTCAGCATGGCATGGATGCTGAGGATTCTGGTCCGCTCCAGGACTTCCGTGTCCGGGATCCTGTCTTGCCATCTCAGCTTCAGTATTATGCGGAGGCAGCTGAGATGAAAGTGATTCAGCTTCCGGGCTTGGTTCGAGTAGACGGTTCAGGTTTCCGCTCCGTAAAGGAGTGTCGTCAAGACGACGACCTTGTACATCTTCAGTTTCGGTGTTCAGGTGAATACCGTGGCGATTCCACACGGAGGCCTGCAGCCGGCCGAAGGCCTGACTAGCTTTGGAGATCCGTTGGGCAACCTCGTCATCGATTCTCGTGTTGCGCGACATCGTGCTTCCTAGATAAGCGAAGGTTTCCACGTTTTTGAGTTGAGCACCGTTGACATTGATTCGAGGAGCATTGTATTCCGCGCTGGGTGGCGGCTGGTGCATGACAACCGTTTTGGCTGTACTGATTGTTAATCCAAAAATCGGCGCAGCCTTCGGCGAAGAGGTCCATGCTCCTTTGCATGTCCTCCTCCGTCATGGTGTTAAGGGCGCAGTCGTCCGCGAAGAGCAAGTCATGGACTGTAGTCGTAGACACGCGCGTGGGAGCCTGCATACGCCGACTGTTGAGAAGGTGCCCATTAGTTCTGTAGGCGATGCGGATACCAGGCTGCTCATCACGGTAAGCGTCCATCAGCATAGCCGAGAACATGAGACTGAAGAGGGTGGGGGCCAGTACGCAGCCCTGCTTCACTCCGTTGGTCACTGCGAATGCTTCGGATACCGTCCCGTTGTCAGTGACGCTCGCCGTCATCCCGTCATGAAGCTGACGCACCATGTGCGTGAACCGCTCAGGACAACCAAATTTCTGCATGACTTTCCAACAGTCCGTCACGATTCACCGTGTCAAAGGCTTTCGTTAGATCCACGAAGGTAGTGTATAGGTGAGTTCGCATCTCCTGACACTTCTCTTGTAGCTGGCGGGCGGCAAAGATCATATCGGTTGTTCCGCGGTGTCGGCGGAAGCCACATTGGCTTTCCGGGAGCAGGCCCTGCTCTAGGTGACCGTTAAGACGATTGAGAAGGATACGGGCGAAGATTTTCCCGGTGATGTTGAGCAACGAGATGCCTCTGTGATTATCACAGAGTTGCCGGTTCCCCTTCCGTTTTTAGAGATGGACGATGGTCGCGTCTTTGAAATCCTGAGGAACTTGTCCTTGGCGCCACATCTCCTGGAAGAGTGTTGTGAGTTCTGCCATCAGCCGGGGCCCACCGTGCTTGTAGACTTCCGGTGGGATTGCGTCGGATCCCGGTGCTTTACTGCTGGAAATCTGCTGCACTGGCCCGGATGGTTTCTGGTAGGGAAGGCGGCAGATCCAGGTCATTGTTCGTGTCCACTTGAGGGAGCCGGTCATTGGCAGCATCGGAGATGGCTGATGAGCAATTAAGGACATTTATGAAGTGCTCGGCCCAGCGCTTCAGAATTTGCGATTTCTCTGTCAGCAGTGTTGTGCCGTCAGAGCTGAGCAGCGGCGCGGACCCCTTGATACACGGGCCGTAGGTGGCCTTGATGGCTTTGAAAAGGTTTTTAATTTCATTGCGGTCCGCATACCCCTGGATTTTCTCATCCTTTCGAATCATCCAGGCATCCTGCATCTCCCGCAGCCGTTGTTGTACAAGGCACCGGCATCTGAAAAAGGCTGTTTTGGATGCGTCAGTCCAAAGGTCCATGTAGGCTTTGTGTAGTCCATTCTTCTCCGCGAGTAAGTTGCTGATGTCGGCGTCATTGTCGTCAAACCAGTCCTGGTGTCGACGGCGTGCGCGTCCGAGGACATCGAGGGCGGTGAACTGGATGACATTTCGCAGTTGACACCATCGTGTCTCCACGGTAGCGTTATCATCTGGAGCATGCAGGTCCTTCAGTTTCTCGGTTATTTGGTTGCTGAAATCAAAACAGTGAGCAGGCAAATTTAATAAAAGAGTATTTAACTTACATGGCGGCCTCACCTTGGGGCCTTCGTCGGGTTTGCAGTCGGAGCCTCATCTGGGAGATGACGAGGCGGTGATCTGTCCAACAATTGGCATCGCGGATTGCCTTAGTTACAAGCACGTCCTGTCGATCTCGCCTCCGGACGAGAACATAGTCCAGCAGATGCCAGCGCCGCGACCGAGGATGCATCCACGTGGCCTTCTCCCGCGTCGGAAGGCGGAAGAAGGTGTTGGTCAGCAAGAGACGGTGTTCCGCACACGTGCGCAGAAGAAGGAGGCCGTTATCGTTACAGCTACCGAGACCGTGGGGACCCAGCACTCCCTGCCAGGCAGCGTGGTCCGTCCCGACGCGGGCATTGAAGTCACCAAGAACAATTAACTTGTCCTCTTTCGGCACAGTCGCCAGCAAGGCGTGCAGGTCCTCGTAGAATTTGTCCTTCGCCGCATCAGAGCTCTTCATTGGGGAAGCGTAGGCGCTGATGATGGTGGCGAACTGGTCTCCTCGAAGAGGCAGGCGGAGGCTTATCAGGCGATCATTGCTACCCTGCGGCAGACAGGACAGACGTCCAACAATGTCGTTCCGGATGGCAAAGGCAACACCAGCGTCGCGTCGCTCTGCCTTTGGTCGGCCGCTCCAGAAGAAGGTGTAGCCGGCACCCACCTCCTCCAGCTGACCCTGCTCAGAGAATCGGGTCTCGCTGAGAGCAGCAATGTCCACCTTGTAGCGCGCCAGTTCCCGAGCGACTAGCGCCGTCCTTCGTTCCGGCCGGTTGCTCCTAGGATTGTCTAAAATGAAACGAACATTCCAGGCTGCTAGTGTTAGTGGACTCACCCGAGCAGCCTGGAGGGTATGGCGAGGGGGATGGGGACTGGGGGTATTGTTGTTTGTTTTAGTATTAAGACCGCGTATTTTGCGATCTGCGAGCCGCGGTCGGCTGCCGAAGACGTGATACCCAGTATTTTTTTAGGGCACCTTTTCTAGCCCCTTCCTCCGCGAGGAGGCAAGCAGTGCTGTCCCTAAATAGGGCTGCTCGGATATCCCAGACGGCTGCCGAACTCCACTATGGGTTACGGTTTTGTTTTAGTGGGAGAACGACCCGAGTTAGCCTGGGCCGCCTACGGGGTTGCTGTCGCCCCTACCGTAGGACATTTTGAGAGGGGAGGTGGGAAGTTCGGGAGTCAGACATACCGGGTTTGGAGGCACACACAACACCGGAGACCCTCACCTGGTTTAGCCCGCCGGTCGTGACGGTTGCCCGGGGTGTGGCCGCTGGGAAGAACCCAACTTCGAGGAGCCACAGGTGAGAGTTGGGTACCAGTTAGAGGCGGTCACAGGAGCATTCACCACCTGTACGAGACAAATGGAGCGACCAAATGCTATCTGTGTGGTGCTACCCCTAACTAGTACCCCTACACGCCGGTCAACCACTTAATACACAACGCACACTGGGCTGACGGCGTGGTCTGGTATAAAGTATCAGTTGACAGTCTCCCAAGCCATATATATATTTCCCTGCTCCACCTTGCGTGAATTTTTATTCTGTTTGCTTTCTTTTGTGTCCTCTGTTTGTGCAGGTCAACTCTTCCAAAAACTCGGTGATGTGGTGACTCTGAACAAACACACTGTCGATGAGAAATCAGGCAAGAAGCATGGACGGCACGTTAATCGCAGCCACTCCATGCACATCCACGACCGATCACAGTCTCGTCTTCGCCGACCCTTCTCCAGACTTTCCATGGGTTCCTGGGGCCGTAGCAAGTCACAGCGTAAGTCTCCTCTCAATTACGCTGTGTGTTTTCACATCTAACATCTCGGTTGACCAGCACAAGATTATGGCGTGGTAATCGCGCCTCTTACATTTTATTTTATCCCATGGCGAGTTTCTGCAACCACCCTGAAAATTCGCGAGTTCAGTTCCATCTTTTCTGAAGTGCCTCGCATTACAGATAAATGTGTTCAGATGGAAATAAAAAATAAGGTGATCTCAGAGGAAGACGATTTTTCATCTGACGTTTCCCTCTCATGGTCGAGCGCATCTTCGTAGAAAGGCAAAGGGGGAAAATACATGGTTTACATAAGTTTCTCATGCTCACTCCTGATATGCCCACTGCACTCTTCTTTGATTGGCTCCCCGCCCGTGTGCAACTGGCGCTGGTAGGCCGATGCTGCGGTTGATAGAGTTGCCGAATGATTGCCAGACTTCGACAATTTCTATTACCAGTTTACTTTCGGCTCGCTCGAGCACTTGGCCCATATGCTCATTTTTACGTGCGTCATCTGAGTGTATGGGGTGTGTGGAAAATGCGCAAAAATATTTAACCTTTGGGATGGGCCTGCTAAAGAAAGTCTGTGGTTGGCTGAAGTCTGCATCCGGCCAGGAGGGTACTGCCTATCTGAGTGCATTCCCTCCAGGAAGTTGCCGCCTTTCTTTATTGAGCAGGCGAAAAAGATGTGGGGGCTTTTCGTCCTTGTTCAGCGCCTGCATGGCCACCTTGGATCGTGACTTGGAAGGCTGCCAACTAACGATTTTAACTCAGACCTCGCAGCCGGCCCGGTGTGTGCTGAAATCTAATATTCGACTGATGGATTACTCGTCAGTCTGCAATTGCTCCTTCTTGACGTGGCCTCTATGACGTCCCATTCAGTGGGATCCTAGCCGCCGCCGCCTCCTTTCTTTTTGAGTGAATTCTTGGTTCTTGGTGCGTAGACCAGAGTGAATGATGGCACGCCTATATTCGGGTTTCCGCCTCTCCCACCTCTGGTCATCTTGGCGTTCTCATGACATACAGTCCAGGCGAAAGAACAGAAGAGAGTGTGATAGGTGCTGCGAAGTCCACTTTCATGTAAAATAAAATCACGCGCAAAACACCGTCACTGCGCCCAATCTGCTATTGAGCCCATGGCAGAAATCGTCGGCAACGAGGGTTGAAATGTCGGAATAGATGATTTGGCTACTGCACGGCCAGCTAATGGTTATTTAAACCGTCAGGGAGATCTTCCACGTCGTACCACAATATATTGCATCATACGTGGCACCTGGGACTTTGTGAGAACCTTTTTTAATCGAAAAATCACACATTCTTATCTACTGTGATTTAACCTTGAATGTAAATGTTAGCGTCGAGGTGTTGTCGGGTGAAATATGGGAACCACTTGGGCTTCCGTACCTCTGCAACTGCCTGCAAGAGTTACATCTAAGAGCTAGTTCACTCCCGATAGTAACCAAAGGGACAGTGATTCCGTGGAACCTTGAACTAAAATTCGTTGCGCAAAGACAGTCTGTTTGAGTTCAGAACTATCGGGATCCGGAGTTTGTAGTATGGTCGACTGACAACGACTAACAACCTGGAAATGGTCTGAAGGTCTTCGTGGTCATTTAAAGATTTTCTGCTACGTTGTTACCTGTCCTGTTGTTGTTGCCTGCGAAAGCCCTTGTGCCAAGGCACAGATAGACGATTATTTTTCGTGTTATGGCCGTATTTGACGCTCTGATTAATATTCCAAGGCATCATACTCTAGAGATGATCAACTTCTGGCCTTAGAATGACAATCAGTACTACAAACCGGTTAGGATAACATTAATTCGCTCACCCCTGCTAAGCCCCTGCGCTGAATTAGTCTTAGAATAACTATCAGAAAATGCCATTCGAAATCTTCTGTTGAGGGCCCTTATATCACCATAAATGACAACTTAGTTCGGTTACTCCATTGGAGGCTTAACAGCTCTTTTTAGCGTCGGGCGAAAGTCTCCTGTTCCCAAAGTGTTTAATTACCAAATCTGGTGGACAGGAACCTTCGAAGCAACCCTCCAAGGAGCTGCGTCAGAATCCTCTTCCAGCGCCCCTTCCAGTATTCCAGTAAGGGGGCGCGGCTTCTGAGGGTAGCGTTGACACGCTTATACCGTGCACTCACGTCTAACGGAGATCCTTTGAGTGTTGGTAAGCAAAAACTCTGCAACAGACCTCAAGCACAGGGAACACTAGTCAATCGAACTGGCGAACGTACACCAGGGAAATGCTTTGGTCTGCCTAACATGCGGGTGTGTGTGTGCCGTTTTGCGAAGATCCGCAGACCGCTATGGCCCTCGGATCGTATCTCACCCATTTTATCGAGGGTATCATGTTGGCTTGTATGTTCCGAACATTGGGGAGAATCGCCTCTGCTACGAAGCCCGTGAGTGCCAACCACGCTGGTGTACCCCTAACTTGATCACAAATGACTCTTTCGAGCATCATACACTTTTGAAGTAGAATTTGCGAAGGCGGAAAAAATGTCTCCACCTCAGTCCCTCGCTCCTTTTCGTTGTATTGTCTTTTTCGTGTCGACTTCAGTTGCCGAGACTACGGATTCAGGTCAAAAAGGCAACTTAAGCCAGCACCATACTCATGTCGGCACTAAAATGCACCCTCCAGAAACAGTGTGCCTGCATCGTTCTTCCTGTGCGGCGTCACCCGCTGTTTCACTAGACTTGTCCTCACAGATGTCCTGCAGAACTGTGTCTTCGACAGTGTCCGGTTCTCAAGGCGTCTGTTGAGAAAGTAATTTTGGGCATACTTCGATTACTTCATGACAAAATAAGCCAAAGCGGACCATAAAAAATATGAGAGAGAGATAGATAAAGAGAGTGTGTGTGTGCCCTCTAAACGGGCCACGTGGTAGATGCGTTGGACCAATACGGGGGCCACATCAGGGCATGGCATGCGTTATTCGGGTTGCGCTCCGCTAACAAATGCCGAACATGGGAGGTGTGGTGGCACGCCTAGGGGCGGCTAGGACTTAGAGGACACGGCCGCGCCAGCTACCTGCGTCCTCTCCCGACTCCGGTCTTCTTGACTCTGCCTTGACACCGTGCTCAGGTGGGGGAGGAGGAGAGAGTGCGGTAGCTGCAGCGCAAGGCTACTATCACTTACAACTAATTCACGCGCAAGTCACCGTCCCTGCACCACCCTTCCATGGAGCGTACGGTGGACATCGTCGGACTACGACGGTCGAACTATCGTGTGTGTGTGTGTGTGTGACCGACACTGGCGACCTCTTAATCTCATTGCCTGCCGGTTGTGTTGCTTGATAGGCTGCAAACTGGCGGGATAAATCGGTCCTTCTGAGGGCTAGGGGTCTCAAACTGCAATGACTGTGTAATGCGGCCTTCATGACATTGTCAGTCATATGTTAGAATGCTGATTTTATAAAGATATTATACTTTACGAATGAATGCGAAGGTGTGTGTCCGAGGAAATTGCACGAGAAAAGGCTTAGTCTGTTCGAACGCCGGAAAATGTTTTTTATTATTCTGATATTTCAAACTCCTGTCGGAGTCTATCATCAAACATATCAGCAGCAACAAAAAGGTGACACTTAAAGGGGGTATAAACCAATCAATGATCACTCACCCAGTCATGAACAAAACCAAGGATATGGCACGCTCTGCCATTCATCAAGGAGGTGTCAGAAGCGACTGAATTATTGTTGCCGGACTGTGTGTTGGAATCACACACTGGCCCAAAGCTACTATGAGCAGCATAATGATGCAAATCAAACACCAACATAATTCCAAACATCAATCTGGGTTAGTGCATCGCATCCTATGCCTAATCTGTCTTTTTAATTACACAGACCAGGCTGAACGCATACTGGGATCGAGCATGCATGAACATAAAACGGTGGGGGTCGGGGGACGAAGTATCGTAAATTACTGTCCATAACTACAAAACGGGCTATGAGTTCAACTTTTCAGCCGTGAAGATAACCGCCGACGCCGGAAACAAGACGACCCGAGAACTGGTTGAATCCTGGTTCACAGCTGGGGACTCAATCAATCGATGTATCGATTTGGCACTGGCATACGGAGCCACGCACAGTCACCTCCAGACTTGTGTCAGTGATAATTGATTGGTTTGTCCCCCTTTAAGTGTCGCTGCTGCTATCTCTGACGATGAACACCTGCAGGAGTGTGAAAGCTCGGAATAATAAAGAAGTTCTCGTGCTCGAACAAACTTCGCATTCACTCATATCACACTTTATCCACTACACCAGTTCCACAGTGCGTTTTGAGCTTATCCTAACCATACTTACGCATAGTTTGTTTTCAATTGTCGGGAGATTAAATCGCAACCAACTGAGATTCTTTGTGCTGTTGAGCTCCCGTTGAGCTCCTCCTTGGACCAGTAGAAGTGGTCATTAATGACATCGTTAGTGTAACTGTTTGCCACGCCTTATCTTGGTTGAAATTAAATATCCGTTAATGCGCAGGTGCTCGGTTTTAGTCGGAGGTTGCGTACGTTCACAGCGGATAAGAAATTTAGCAATCACAGTAATTATATATTTGGTATCACTTCGGGTTTCACAAATGAGCCTTGTTCTGGTGGTTCTATGATAACAGTTTCACACTCTTCCCCATAATTTTGAAATTGAACCTTTGTTTCAGCGGTCCACAGAGCCTTGTCCCAGGATACTTTTGTATTTTTGGCAAGTTCACTTCTTTCGGCTATACCACTTCCTTGTAGCTTGTGGTCTGAATGAGCCTGTCAGCGCATCTTCCTCTGTTCTCGGCGGTAGCAGCGCCGGTCGTTGGTTCTCAAGATCTCCGGCCAACAGCAGCGCACTCGATCTTGCCTCTCTCTCCGTTGACTCCTCTGGGAGGGGACCCAGCACTGCGGACTTGCCAGTCACATCGAGAGACGCCTCCCAGCTAGCCTCTGCGTGCCTTAATGAAGCCAAGGGCTGGATGGACCAAGCCGTACTGGTGATGCTCAGTGATGAAAACTTGCGCAAACAGAATGACCTGAAGATCCTACTCACCGACTACCAGAACAGGTTAGCACGCCATAGACCCCATGTGCACCGTCCTTGTTTACCCCCCACCCTCTTCTCCACCACCACGCTCCATCTAAGCGCTTTCTATGGCCCCCTGTCTCCTCCATTTATAGGTTGGCTGACGAGCTGAGTAAACAGCGCACCAGTGATCCCTCCCACGTCTTTGAACAGTCATCTTCGCCTGATCGCTCTTCGGACTCCCGGCCGAAGCCGGCTCAGCGGCGACGCAGACTTTTAAGTCGAACGAAGTCTACCACCTCGATGCCGGTGAACCCAACCGCTGCAACCCCCATACCCGCCGATAGCGTCAGTAGCTTAGCGGAGGTTAAGCGCAACTCCGCCAATCCCTGGCATGCACCCACGTTTCGACCTGGGACGACCGCTGCCGATCTTGTGCTGCCCAAAGATACCTCAAAGCCGCTCAAGGGTGTGGTCCTGAAGGACACACAAGACCCCTTCCGCCAGCTTGGACCGGTGAACTACTTCAACGCGAAGAGGTGCTGGACGCCCGCCTACACGGTGCACCTCTCACGAGACGACCTGGTAGGCTATGGATTTAGCATTCAGGGTGAGTTTGCTGGCTTGACCACTCCAGCTTGTTTCTTCATTTCCCACCCACCCATATCACCCATTGTTTGTAGGCTGATAGAGTGTTTTCCCGTAGAAAGTACCGACAGGCTAAAAATTGAGACGCGTCAACATCGGGAGTGACAGTACAGGCTAATCACGAAGGATTCACAGCTGACGCCAAAACATCCAACCTTCTGACTGACATCCTTAAATGTGCATTTTAGTATGAGGGATTGATTAGTTCGATTTGCTGTGCTCGGAATCAAGATTATCTAATCAAATGCATGGGGGCATTTTAGTTTACCATCCAGACCCTTTCCGTCCACATATATTAATCCCACTATACTCGCGCTGGCGGTCATTCTTACTAGTCTGCCGGGCGTCACTAATAATTACCTTTCACGGCAGGCGATCGGCGGCAGACCTCTGGGCACTTAAATCCCACAAACTGCGGCTCAAGTGATGTTCTCAAGGTTGGATCTTACCATGTCCACACGCTGACGACGTAAACGACCAGGGCCAGTTCCTACTAAATTAACTTCCGGACGATGTGTCCTTCAGATCAGCGTAGTACATGACTGAGTTCCCTCAATCAGCGCGTAAACAGGAGGTATTTGACCAATGGTGTTGTTTGCTGGAGGTAAAATCCTCGATCAAATACTCTCAGGTGATGGGTGTCTTATGGGTGCACGAACCAGCGCACAGAGAACGATCTACCGTAAAACCTACGTAATCTATCAGAGCATGCAGGAGAACCCAGCCAGTCACTCTAGTAGACCGGCTTATTGAGAGCACATCGGCTTTCACATATGCCCATATCAACCTCAAGAGCACCATTTTCCTCACCGTTCACATGACGTTTATTTCTCATTATTTGCTTAATCAATCAAAATCCTTCAGAAGAAAGGTTAATTACGCAATAACACTTTTTGGACGCATGTTTAATGTCAGTCGTTTTTCCTTGGAAGGATTTACAGCATTTTCATTTTTGGGATACTGTGAATCCGTTTCCCCTGTACATTTTTCCGCATGAGGTCACCTCTGAGGTGACAACAGTGAACTCTGCTGGCTCTTCCACAGCATCAGTAGCTGGAGAAATAAGGCGGACTCATCGGAACAAATTTATTCATATGGCTGACCTTTTGGAGAGCTTGGTCGCCTCTTCATTGTCCAAGTGGTAACTGCAGTTAATAGAACAGAACCGGAAGTGGCGTACTCTTGCCGGTTTTTAGGCCATGGGCTTCGCGATTTTGTCTCGGTCGCTGATTGTGCAGATTGCTTTGCGGGGAGCCTAGCTGCGTGCGTTATGAGTCACTCTCTCTCGATCGGGGAGGGAGGTAGGGGGGAGGCTGTTGAGCCGGTGTTGTTCGTTCCAGCGGCTCGTTTTCTTCGCCGGGTGAGTTTGTTCGCGGGTTGTCTGCCTGGCAGTCGTAACCTCAGATTCGTGTACTTAGGGAAGCAAGACTTAATAAGCTGCCCGAAGGTCAAGATACCTGTTGATGTGGCTGGCACGACTCAGGCGTTGCTCCGGCCTAAGATGGTAGCTCCCTGAAGGTCAAAAGTATGGTCAATTTCTACAAAGTGTGTTGGAAGGTGCGAGAAGTTTGAGTCTAGCCTCTAAGCTTCCGCTTTGAGCTCCTGTAGGCGGGTCCGATATTTTCGCCCAGTATCCCCAGCATAATTGCAGTCCTCCTCGTTGAAACTTCTTCTGTGGACAACTGCTGAGGGTTCAGTGAGTGTCAACGTATACTTGGGCTGAATCTAATGGCAACGAGTTGATGCTTTGGGTT
The DNA here is from genome assembly GCA_017591395.1 of Schistocephalus solidus. Classification (NCBI taxonomy): domain Eukaryota; kingdom Metazoa; phylum Platyhelminthes; class Cestoda; order Diphyllobothriidea; family Diphyllobothriidae; genus Schistocephalus; species Schistocephalus solidus. Next base: position 60,198 of record WEDG01002066.1, on the reverse strand, counting down.
TGGTGAGTTATGCCTACTCTGGTGGGTTGTTCAGGTGTGGTGGCACGCCCAGGGGCGGCTCCGGCCGCGCCAGCCACCTGCGCCCTCTCCCATCTCCGGTCTGCTTGACTCTGTCTTGACACCGGGCTCAGGTGGGGGAGGAGGAGAGAGTGCGGTAGCTGCAGCGCAAGGCTACTATCACTTAAAACTAATTCACGCGCAAGTCACCGTCCCTGCTCAACTTTCCCATGAGCATACGGTGGACATCGTCGGACTACGACGGTCGAACTGTCGTGGTGGGTTGATACTGTCGAGAAACCGCCTCAGATATTCCTTTAATTTAGGCACTGGCTCATCAGACTTCAGGTTTTTCTTCCTTTATCCGTCGTCTGTTCGCTTGACGCCTACATTCCTCGATAAAAGGGACAGCCGACCAAGCTCTCCGAAAAGTTAGCATTAAAATAATTCTGTTCCGCTTAGCCCTTTTTATTTCCTAAATTATCAACCCGAATCTCTCAGCTTTGCCAACCTGACCATAAGTAGCTGTTAGGCAAATTCAAGTCTTTCCTCTCTTTTTTTCCAACGCGCTCTGAAAGGTGCAATGCCAGTTGAGATTCTGGGCGTGGATCTTGACACCCCGGCCTCAGATAACAGCATAATGACGGGAGATGTGATCGTGGAAATTAACGGACTCGACGCCCGCTTCATGTCGCACAACGCCGCCGTCGCTGCTATCCGGTTCGGCCCAGCAACAACCGGTGATCTGAATGCGGATTCCGCGAACCTGACTGAGATTAACTCTGTGGACTTGACTCTCGTTCATCCTGTCGCCAAACCTGTACCGATGCCTATTCCCTCTTACAACCCCCTCTCAAGGGCTAACTCCAGCGTATCGGAGCCGGTACCTAGGCCAACTGCGCGCCATAAGTGGGTGAGTCGGCTTTTGTCCCGCTTCTTTCTCTCCCCCCTCTTCCAGTTGTATCACACCCAGAGTGTCTTTTAGGTTCAGACAAGCACGCACATCCTCAGTGAGCCGGGTAATTTGATTATGGGATCTAATACGACGCTGTGGGCTAACCAATTAGTCCTACACTTTAACGAACAGGCTTTAAATGAGCGGCTACCCAATCGATCGCGTATATCCGTGCTGCACTACACATCGGCCTATCGGTTGGGCGGCCGTTAGGGTCTGTGTTGGTTTTCCGCTCATTAGACTCATTGCACCTCACTGAGCAGACATCCTCTCCGATGCTTTTCTGTTACGTTTGTTTTAGATATCCGCGTTCTGCATTCATTCTGTACTGAGCCTCAAATGGAGGCCTTGGGTGGGAAGAAAAGTGTGCAAACCTCAACAGTGGCTACCCGTGCCAAATGATTCCTTAGTCAATGTTTGAACCAATTGAGCTTCGAGGTCAAGGTCAGAAAAGGAAAGTGACCAATCAAAAGAATGTAGTTAGTGCCCAGAATGGGTACAAAAGAGGAAATGAGGATATCAGCAACGGGTAGCAAAGCTGGAAGCACTTGGGAGACGAGGGTGAAGAATTCCAATGTTGAACAAAAGGATGTAATAGATAATTTAATTGTAGTTTAATGTTCCTTATCATGGAACAGCATATCGCATTAATCCATGTGCGATATCGTGTCGTCTTTTTACGCAGACGCCTTCTGATCATTTAATATAGGCGCATAGGCTGATAAAGTATTGACTCGAAGCTTCATCTGTTCTCTCGTGTGCAAAGCATAGCTACACAGCACAGATTGTCGTGAAACATAATCACATGTTTATTCATGCATTACAGCGTACCAGCTTTCAGCTGAGCATGCATCCAGCTACCCATGTGAATCACACTCTGGATAATGTCCTTGCCTAATTAGCGCCTGTTTTTTTCCGTTGATTTTCACTGCCTGTGTATATTGCCTCATGAGTTCCCATTAGTTTTCACGTTGCCAGGTACAAAGAGCAGTACCGTCATTGAGAGAGCGTGATGGTATGACGGACCTTAAAAACCCTCTCTGCGGTGATTACAGTCGCGCTAGACTGCTTATATTGTGGAATTCATTGAGGATGAGTACTCGCCTTGGGTTTCCGATTTTGCCAACAAACTGAAGTTTTACGTAGTGGCTGACCTGTCGTGTGTCGTACGCGCACGCCCACACGACAGCTCGTCGATTCTTTCAGCGTGGCGTCGCCTTTCGCGACGGTCAAACTGATGCGTGTGCATCAAACAGGCAGTGAATGGATATCACCTGCGGGGTGATACAATAGCCGAGATTTAAAAGAGCTAAGACGGCAGAACTCCTCTGGAATTAGTACAATCTTAGACCGGTTTTTATTTATTCTAGTCGCCCAAGAAGAGCTTGGAAAAGGGAAGTTTGTTGCGACTGCATGCATAGCTTCCAGAGTATCAGTTTCATATGAATATGAGATAAGACCCCGCATTATCCCGTATACTTAACCTGTAGCGAGATACTCCCAACTGTGAGGCGGCGCTCCCGAGCCAGGCGAAAATGTGTTTGTTGTAAAGCCATAAAATTCTGGCGAAACAAAACATTTCCTGCATTCGTTGATGAACGCTCACCGATTGCTAACGGAATTCACTCGTCCCGTTCAGCCTTGTGGCTCACTCTCGAACCCCGCCAGCAGCCACACTGCGGCTAGTAGCAGTGAAGGCAGAGAAACAATGCCGACAAAGACGAGGGAGACTGTAGTGGCCATTTCTTGCCTATTAGCCGTCGTCAACCAGTCCTACCCAACCCTAGGTGGTTCACCACCCGAGGATTGAACCCGCGATCTGTTGGTCAGAAATGAAATGCTTTAACCATTGAGCCACTGGTTCGTTGTCTTGTCATCTGCCTTCTCTACTACTAACTGCTGTATGGCTGCTGACGAGGCTCGAGGGTGCACCTCAAGGCCGAACGGGACGAGTGAGTTCCGTTAGCGATCGGTAAGCGTTCTTCAACGAATGCAGTCAAAATTTCCGATCTAAATACGCATGATAACGAACCTGTGGCTCAATGGTGAGTGTTGGACTTCGGCTCAACAGGTCGTGGATTCGATCCTCGGATGGTGCACCACCTGTGGTTGGATATGACTCGCTGACGGTGGCTAATAAGCCCGAAATTGCCATTCCAGTCTCCCTTGTCTTTGCCGGCAATATACATCTGCCCAAAACATTCTCCCTTCAAAGCTTTCCGCAACAAAAACACTACTTCCAGCGATTTTATTTTGAACAAATGATTATCATTCAGAGGCAAGGTTTCAACCGGTGTGAGTGCCCACGTCCGCAACGGAGTAGACGCAGTGCCGTTGACTTGCGCTGCATTTACCTCACCCTCTCTCTCTTTTCCGTCACCCACCTCGCTCTGATGGATAGATGACCAGAGGTAGGCGTTGGTAAAGCGGCTGATGAAATCGAACAGTCCATCTACACTTGCCGCACTTGACCTGTTCCACGAAAAGTCTACCAAGTTTTCATAGAAAAAGGAGCTCGCTTCTCACATGCGAGAGGCCCCCTTAGATGCCTCATGAAGAGTGATCCATTGAGCCTGGTTCCCAGTCGCAGGTAGGAAGCAAACTGTAGCTTAAGAGGTGGTTGAATTTACTGCGCATGCAACAGCCGACATACTGATTCTCCCCTCTAGTCACCCGGGTTCGAATGCCTGTGTCTATGAGAATTTTTTGTAATTATTTACTAAGGTGCTTTTTCTGATCCTGCCAGATACCATTGATAGTTCCAGATCTACATCCAAGTTTGCTGATGGTTCGCCGTTGGTGGGACGAGATGAGTCTCATTATGGCGAACCAATCAAACACGCTTTATGTTTCGTAGAACCTTGAAAACAGATCAGATTAGACAACGTTTCCCAAACCTTGCTCGAGTGTATGTTACTGTTTGCTATTTCGAAGTAGCCCAAACCGTTTGCCCAAACCGTGTGGAGTGGCTGACTGGCGGACTGAGAGTCAGGTTGCAATGGCTCCTTCTTAATGTGGCCTTTATGGCACTCCCACTCCGTGGGATCCGAGCCAGGTGTGGTGGCACGCCCAGGGGCGGCTTAGGCCGCGCCAGCCACCTGCGCCCTCTCCCATCTCCGGTCTTCTTGACTCTGTCTTGACACCGGACTCAGGTGGGGGAGGAGGAGAGAGTGCGGTAGCTGCAGCGCAAGGCTACTATCACTTAAAACTAATTCACGCGCAAGTCACCGTCCCTGCACCACCTGGTGTGGAGCATACGGTGGACCTCGTCGAAATCGACGGTCGAACTGCCAGTTTGCTATTTCACGGGAGCCTTTTATGATAAATCGTGTGGATGTAGCTCTATCTCTGGTGCGGTAGTATGGGAAGCCTATCGTCACTAAGCCAACAAAAAACCTCATTTGCGCACACAGCAGGGTCCTCATAGCTGCTCTCAAGTATGTGAAGGTCATCGTGACAAGACCATTTAAAACGCCGATGTGGCTCGACTTTAAAAATGTTAAGTCAGCGTGGCGAAACATAATTCTGCATGCCATGCTTTTCGAGGCGTATCTCGTGATTTTTAAATCTGTTTTTTTATGGGTGAAAGCTATTTGAGGGTATTTTTGCAACGCTGGTAAAAGATATTGATTAGTTTTTTTTTAGTAGCGATGCCTTGTATGGGGGCCTAAACAAGACACGGACATAGGAACCCCCCCCACCTGCTTAAATAGGAAGGGTAAATATGCCGGTCTCTTAACACTAACACTAACCTCAACATAAAACGAAACGTTAAACTTTGTCTTATTCCTAGCCCTACCCTAAACCTCAACCCTACAGTTCACAGATAATAACCTTGGCCCTTAGCCTAATCAGTACCCTAATCCTAACTCTGACCTAAACCTCAAATTAAACCTTATTCTAAATTTAACTCTAACCCTCACCTTAATCTTAAGGCACATTTCCTTGGAACTTAGCGCAAAGCGACATGTATTGTGGACGGTTCCATTTCCCGCGTTCTCTTTTGGCGGCCATACGAGGCATCCTTATCTGTCCTTACCCCGTCCCTGTAGATATAAAATGGTAAGGGTAAAGACTGCAGCGCAAAACCGATTGTTTCTTATACCTTACATTCTACACCGGGGAGGGAAACGGCGTCTACTGTTTCAGTGTACACGGCTAAAGACAATATTCACAATATTTTCTAAGCGCGCTGCCTATTGCTCTGCATTTCATTATTAACTGTTTTCACGAGCAGGGGTCTTATACTCTGACAACCAGCAGATTCCAGAGTGCTAGACCGGATTTCGTTCTGGTGAGAAGGCAGGCGTTCTTCGAGCATGACTATTACCTACATACAACTAAAATAAGCTGAGGCCAATCAGCTCCAAGCAATGATTCAATTCTGGGCTAATGATTTCTGCATGTATCACGGTCGTAGGAAAACTTTTGCGATGGATCGATTTGGCGTTCATGAAGACATAAAGAACACACTGTAACTCGGGTAGATTTTTATTGTGAAATCGAAACTGCTCCACCGCATCATGTGTCCTATAAATGGTGTATAAAACACGTTAGTGCTCTTTTTTTAGGTCACATGCTGTGTCGCCAATTGAAGAGTTCGCGATTTTTTTTACCAGGGACAGTCTTTTCTGTCTGAGATTTTTACGCCAAAGTTATTTATCCAATTCCATGGCTAAGTGTCTCTTTTACACAATGCCGGCTGATGGACGGTTGTAGGTCCACTCGTTGATGAACGCTCACTGATCGCTTACGGGCCGCACTCGTCTCGAGCCCCGCCAGCAGCAGCGCATGGGGGCAGTATTATAGACAGAATGATAATTTCAACTAAGACTAGGGAGACTGGAATGACCATTTCTGGCTGAAAAGCGTCGGCAGCAGGCCAGGTGTTACGGCAGCCGAGACCCGAACTCGTGACCTGTTGATTAAAAGTTCATCGCTGTAACACACTGCATCACTTTGGGTAGGATATGACTGGCTGATGACGGCTAATAAGCCAGAAATGGCCATTCCAGTCTCCCTCGTCTTTGTTGGCAAATTTAACCTGACTGCAGGTGCTTCTGTCTTTGTTTTCTGACGACGAACCTTGTAATTGGTCTGATTACGCAAATGTAAATCCCGTCCATTTGAAAAATGTTCCCGTTTAGACAAGCAGCCGGGCAAAGGCGGCCTTCAGTTTGGCGGGCCACCTCTGAGGCTTCACTTGTGCGCTGCTTCATCAGGCTGGTAGGCACCGTCAGACCTACTGCTGATATTTTTTCTAGCCGTCTCACTCCGGCATACAACCCGGAATCCAGCCGCGAGTGCCAATTTCATGCTAGATTTCACTAATAATGCTTATATTTGTCGCGATTCTATGTCTCATGAGCGGTTCATCTTTTATATGACACAGTTTTTCAACTCGACTGTTCCAGCCAATAGTTTTTTCCCCTTCCTCGCCGTCTCGTCTTTCCCCAAAAATCTTCTTTGTGCGAGGCAGAGCGAGAGAGAGAGAGAATGTGTGTGCGGTATATGTTGCACAAGTCTGCTATCACTTTAACCGAAATCACGCACCAGTCACTGTCTTCGCGCTCAGCCTGCTGTGGTGCACATGGGGAACGTCACCGGAATTGAGGCTTGAACTTTCACATGGCACTTTTTGTTAACCTGCATTTTCTAGCCTCTAGACTTTTACCTTTTCAACGTCTCCTCCATCTCCTTTTTCTCCTCTTCCACCAAAAATTCCCCTTATTTTGCTTTTTTTCTCTAACCAGCTTCACCTTCCAATAAAAAAACCGAGGTCGCACAGGTTTGTTCATTTTATAGCGTGCGCTCATCTGCTGTGGCTGTTAATCCATTATTTCTTTTATCCTTGGTTCCTTAACACGGCCTTGCCCAGCAGCTGTGTGTATCGTGCATGCATGTTTTCGCGCTTATTTCACACTCCCGCGCAGGTGCATGTCTCCTTGGCCGAAATTGATGCAAAATGTAGTCTAGCTTGCTTCAACACCAAGCATTTATCTATTTTCTAAAAGCATCGGGTCCATCGCTTCCTAACCCAGCGCTGGAATGCCGTTCGTGCGGCGACCGCCCAACCAAATAGCAGCGGTGTTCTGAAAAGAAAACGATATTCAAAGAGGGGATGACAAATCAGCGATGGTTAACAAAGGTGTAAGCCACTGTCTTGCACAATAGTTGTTCTTCTCCTTTACGAGCCAAATGGAAATGAGCGTTGACTCAACGGCTGCCCACGTATTTCAGCACACAGGAGTTGAAATTCACTCATGCGGAGAAAAAGTCTTTGCGGAACACATCTTTTTCTTCCGAGAAGCCATCGAGCCGCTAGGGCAGGTCTAGGAGTGAAGTCGTGGTAAATGGTGATGCGAGGAAATTGATCCTTTGGAGTACCACTGGGTACCCAGTTAATGCAGTGACCATACCTAACGCCCCATCATTTACATCCTGCTTTGTGACCGCAAGGATACGCACGCGGCCGTTGTCAACTCTTGAGTAAAAGCGTTGTTGAGGTCGTTCGCCCGACCTCTCGTATTGAAGCATTGCTACCATTACGTAATTATTTGCCATGCTGCTAACACAGGTCGTAGCTAAAAGCCTAGACGCGCGTGTTTCACCGATCTTGTATCTCTGTCTGACGCGACTGCGAGCGGTTCGGCTGATGCAGCATTCCCCGTAGTTCGCGTCTTCATCCTGTCTTGGTTACTTTCCGAGGAAATCAAGGCGTAAACTCGGGGCCTCCTGACTAAAGAGATTCAAGCCACCCTTATTCTAGCCTGGGAAATCTTGTCTTGGGACCAGGTCGTGTACGTGGCAAGGTATACTAATTGGTTGGCTATGTCAGCTACGACGCCTACGCACACTTGCAGTCATCTTGACTTCGTCTCGTCGTCGCTTTCTACACGTACGTCTTGTAACCGTCAGTAGAAAATAGTAATCTACAGCCACCTATTCCCAATGTGAGCGACGTCTCTCTATCCACTAATGCCCGCGAGTATGCTAGAAATAACTGTTTCACTCTCACTGGCATTGTTCAATGATGCATCTCCGTGCTTACTCGCTTGTCACTACGTGCTAGTCTTCGAGGTTCCACCAGCGCCACACTGAAAGCATGTGACTCGGCCTGCCCGACATGCAACCTTCGCACCTAAATAACAAGAAATAACTTCACCTTTGAGATTGCTGGTAGGGTGGATCCCGCGTTTTTCGGCAAATAGAGGCTTTTTTGGGCCTTTCTGATGACTTATCGCTCATATCCTAGTGAAAGACCGCGGATTGCCAACAGGAGTGTCGAACACAGAGTCTCAGTGCCACAATGGACTCTAATATTCCCGGGACGAGAATCGTCTCGGACACGCCCAAGTCCTTCAGCTCCTGAAGTTCTGTCTCAGGACGTACTTCACGTTTGACGTAACAGGTGAAGGGAACACCAATGGGTTCGCCCATCTCCGGAGTGATAGCCGAGGTGGTCCTACAACGGTTGGAGTCGCTTGTTTTCCAACACCACAGACTGAAACTCTGGGCTCGGTATGTGGATGACACCTTCGTCGTCATCGAACGGGATTAGGTGCTTACGTTCAAATATCGTCTCAGCAGCCTCTTCCCGGACATACAATTTACGATGGAGGAGGAAGAAAACAACCAGCTGACCTTCCTCGATTTCCTCGTCTGTCGCAATGATTTTGGTGGCCTAAAGACTAAAGTGTTCAAGAAATATGACAAATACGATGCAATTGCTGAACTTTAACAGCAACCATCCAATCAGCCACAAACACAGTTGCGTAAGGACGCTATATCGGCGTGTTGAAACACACTACAGTGAACCGGAAGACAAGGTTGCCGAATGACAATGTCTTCGACGGGTGTTCAGAGCAAATGGCTGCCCGCGCAACTTCGTCAACCGGTGCATGCGCAAACGGGACGAGAGACAAAATCGTGCTAAACTTGAATATTGGCGGGCGATATCATACGTCAAAAAAGTATCGGAAGCTGTCAGCCACCTTCTGGCGCCACTTGGAGTGGGAGTCGCACACAGTCCGGAGGCCACCATTCGGCGTCAGCTAATCAGACCAAAGGACTCACTGCCGTGGCAAGAAACATCTGGAGTTGTTTAGCGGACCTGGTGCAGTTGCGGGCAAAGCAACTACGTCGGAGAAACCGGAAGACTGCTTCCAAAGCGAACGGCCGAACACGTGGTGACAGTGCGTCGAAATGACGCCAATTCGCAAGTCGTGGCTCGTTCTGCGAGAACCGGCCACAAATTCAAGATTGGCGAAGCCGAAATTCTCGCAAGAGGTAATAAACGCGTGAGCCGCAAGTTGCTTGAGTCATGGTTTACGGGTCCCTAGTCTATTAACAAGTGTAATGACCTACCCAACCCATATTTGGTGTTGAAACTCTGTTTGACCAGAGAAATTGGCCACTCGGGGAGCACTCAGGCGAGCACATTTTTTAATGCCAGTGCCAGGGAACCAGAGGGCCGAGCAATCATCACGCCACCCTCCAACACGGAGGATGAAATTTCAGCGGATAACGACCCGTATTCCAGCCATGAAACAATTAACGCACCAGAGCGCAGTCGTCATCGCTGAAGGGGAGCTGTTAATTGCCGTAGGCGTGCAGTGGCATAGCGATGGCATTCTAGAAATACAACAACGCCCGGTGTACGAATTACCCGTATCTGATACTGTCTCTGATGAGGGGTTCGAGTTGGAATCCGAAACGTCAGACGAATTAAGCTCTTGTCCCTGCGATCGCATCCACTTCTTCTCAATTCCCGACACCGCTACTTCTGTCTATCAGGGTGCCTGAAGACTAGCGTTACTACCGGCATTGGAATTCGGTCCGTCACGCTGTATGAATCCCATGCGTGAATCACAACTAACTGCAATAATGAATAGGGCAAGAAGGTATTATGCGACGCAACTCAAGGAACAAAGGATAGGTAATACGCGATCGTACTACACTCCAATGTCACCCTTTCTCTACTCATTGTGCTCGTTAGCATTAGTATTCGTTGCTGGGTTAGTAGGGTCAGGCACAATATATTTCGTTAGTGGTAGGACGAGCGAAGAATCGGGTCCAAGGGCAACGTTCATAGCGGCGACTATTAGGATGTCGCGGTAGTTTAAAAACGCGTTCGGTTTACTTTGATAATGAAAGATTGCACAGAGTGCGCCTCATTCTTGTTTCTATCGAGGATCCGTAAAACGTGGGACAGGACTGCTAGGATTGACTCTCGCATTGTGGTCGGTTTGAGGTAAAGCCATCGGATCTCGCAAGCCGCACACTTATTGGGGCAACCAACTATGGTGTGACCCTACTAGCTCTAGCAAAGACAGTGGATAGCCTAAGGAGTAAGTTGGCACTCGCCTTTTCTTCACTTAGCCCATTCATAAAACACCTATTACCACCAATCCCGTATTACTCGCTGACCTATCATTTGTTCTATCATTTGGATCACGTATAACGTTCTTGCCATTAATATTGTTTTCAGAGAAGCAAACCTGATAGAAATGCTATCTTTGAGTTCACCACTTCTTTACAGGAGAACACGTGCTCCCACTACTAGGTCTCGTACTTGGTGCGGTTGTGATCATGTCTGATCTAGCCGGCCTCGATGATGTCACTTGGACATTTTCATGAGGTTCCATGGGTATTTTGAATAAAACCGGGTTCCCAAACAGCCACTCCGATTGTTTGTTCAATTGTGTTTCCTCTAGCGTTCTGGGTTAAGAGCTTACCACAAGGCAGCCATGACAAACAAACTAAGTTAATAGCGGTTCACGGTCGCCATTTAACAATGTGGTATTTTATATGAAAATCGGCGTGCCAGACCCCAGCCCTCCGCGCCCTGGTCGTACGGTCGCTGATGGTCCGCTACCGCTTACTTGTCGAACCTGAGAGTCTGCTTATTTTGCAGCTAACCTTCGCTCACGGCCGTTCAACTTTTGCGACTTCTAGACGTGCCCGGTAGCCAGCCGCTGGGCTAACGGGTTACCCGTCTTCACGGTTTCTTTTCGGCATAATCTTACGGACGATGGGTGGCTTTCAACCACTTTCATACTCGAATCGGATATGAGGTTTTCCTGCGTACATGCGGTTCCACAACAATGGCTCTGATTGTTTTTTCGTTTTCGAACACTGACTCAAGCACCGCAGATCGTCACGCGTTGAGAAGTACCATTCTCGACAGGTCGAGGCCGGCTTGTTCAGACGTATTCACAGTTTTGCCAAATATAAGTTCAGCTATTGGCATGCACACGAGAAGGGTGTATGCAAACAGAACATCTTAAAAGCTGAAGCGATTACCAATTTGGAGGTAGCGTGTAGAGGTGTCAATATTGACTTCGATTTCCCATTTGCTGCATCTGCCTCACGTTTGCTGGAAGCGGGGTGACCCGCGCTTTGCCTTCGTTGATGATGGGCTCCTTTGAAGTTGAAATGAACTTAATCCAACTTATTATTCCGTCAGTAGAGCATTGTTAGGCTTTAATGACTGTGCGCGTTCGGTTAATTTACCTTTTCTCACACTTTATTTCGTTTTTCGTTTGATGTGTATACTGTCAGTTGGTCGCGGCTGATGGATATCCTGTTGATTGTTTTCTAAAAAGCATTCCTCCCCACCCCGACCCCCCTGTGCATCAACCTTTCTCTTATATGCTCTTCCTCCCCTCGACCTCTAGGTAACGCAAAATATTTCTGTCAGCTCAACTCCTGGCAGTCGGCGCAAGACCTCATTTCCCCGCATCCACACCGACGAATGGTTTCCCAGTCTTTCAAGGCTTCGCAGACGCAGTACTACCACAGCAACGGCGGCGGAGTCGGCCATCTTTCTTGCATCGCTCTCTAAAGTCCCCCCTGCACTCTCTTGATCTCATTCTGTTTTCGTTCATCATCATCATCATTACTACCACCACCACCTCATCAACATCATCACTGTCTTCCAGTTTTTTTTTGCTTTAATAATCCCTAATCCTCGAATTTGCGAACTCACACACCCCCTGCAATTCCTTGTTTCGCGCCTTCCCTGAGGGTTTTAACCTGGCGGACCAATGTTTGCACTTGCGATCTCAAGTTTCGGAGCTCAACACCTCTAGCTGGCGTGACCTTTGGGACGACCCATCATAGCGCGCCTCCTTTTGGACTATCCTAATTTAAAATTTTCCATATTATTTCATACCTCGATGGCTGTGAATTTACTTATTTTAACTTTTCCGGTGTATCTGATTCCCATGCTCCCTCTTCCTGTCCAACCCCTCTTCCCCCTACAATAACAACCACGTCTCACCCTGCTGAAGGTGTGTGGAGTTTTAATTGTCATTTATTTTGCACATTATCCCTCCCTTGAAATGTGTTCTTCTGCCTACCGAAACTTGGAGTCGGCCGCAGCATTGTCGATGATTAGTGTGGTGTGGTCAGTTTTATGCACGGCTTACACACTAATTATTCGCTGGAGGCTGTTTCGTCGTAAATATGCATCTTTAGTTCGTTTTTGTTATACCGCGAGCGATTTGGAGGAGACTGTGTGGTCATGATACTGTGTGAGACGAGTAGATGGGAGCTGACTGCTTGTATGCTACTTTCACAGTCCTCACAGCATTTACTTTAATTTCATAGGTATCCGATACTGACTCCGTTTCTTTGATTACGGTGTGGCGTAAGCAGATTGCAATAATAAGTGATCCAGGTTTGCACGAGCTAAGAAAAGCCGGTTGTTCCTTGCACTCCAATATGACCCTGGAGGGTTTTTGACTGGAGAGCTCCCAGTCACTGAAAACGCGAAAAAAAACATTCCAGATCGCTTGACACACCTGGTGCGTCATTCAGGGTTGCTTGCACCTATTAAATTCTCGCTAAGTGGCGGGTAAAACCAGAATGGCCTGCGGCACACAACGGCATTTATCGGTGGTGTGCATACGGTTGCGGCCATACCTGATCTAACCGGCATCTATGATATCACGGTCTGGGCCTCTCACCGCGTGACAATCTGAGGCAGCAGACCTGGACGGCTCAATATATTCGCTTCGACAACGACTGAGGCCGAATAACGAAGCTCCAACAACCACTTCCATGTCTTGCAAACCATATCAAGCCAGGTTTTGGGCTAACCCCTTCTTCGATGCTTCCAATTGGGTATTGGTGTTGGATCGAGGTCAGTACCACTGAGCTCGTGAATTGGGCAACGAAGAACTGGCCAGAACCACCTCAGTCATCGTTCCTGGATGTCTTAGCAGCGAGTGCAGACTACCTCATTTGAGTCAGTGTAATTCACTCGAAGGATGGTTCTGAAGCAGTGGTGGTCAAATACCTCCATTTTTCGCTCATCTTACACCTGTATAGCCCAACATTCACAGCCGTAGAGAAGGACAGACCAGATGGATGCACAGTATATGTGAATCTTCGTAGCGATAGAAATATCGCGTCAGGTCCATAGGCACTTTCTAAGGTTTGAGAAAACCCCGTCAATCAGCATCGATTCGGGAGGCAATATCATCCTTACTCTGTCCTTTCGTTAGAAACCTCGCCCCGAGGTATTTGAAACTACCTCTTCAAGCTGAAAGCTGTCAATCTCAAGAGGCACCTTCTCTTGGGCAGGGATGCATCTTGAAAAACTTTGGTCTTCCCTGCTTTATGGACAAGCTGACCAATTTAGCGACCTTCTCCCGCGACACCATAGATTGCAGATCACTAAACTTTGAAGCTAGCAAGGCGATATCCTCTGCGTAGTTCAGATCAGTCAGCCGGCGTCCGGGTGCATGCTCTACGTCGTCATCTCTACTGACCTCCCTTCTTGTGTACAGGTACAAGAATATCTGAGCCACAGTCATCAGGAACAATCTCGTCTCTCACACCTATTCAATCACTTCCTGGAGCCAGTGTGTCGACACAAGACTCGTAGATCTCAGCGGGTACACCGTCCGTTCTATGTGCCATTTTTTGTGCAGCCTTTGATTGGAATCATTGAATTTTTTGAAAAGAAATTGCATGACTTTGCATAGGCAGTAGACCGCTGCAGATGGGAAGGAGGGGTGCTTGGTTCGAAGTTGAGAAGGTGCCTACGCTAGTGCTCGATCTTGGCCAAGTTATTAGCAATCGAACCGCCATTCTCGTCACAAAAAATGTCGCTAAGCATAGAGGGCTTACCACTAACTTAGGGGATAATTTGGTAGAGTTTTTGGCATCACCGACGTTTGAATCCTGCCTCATAGATGTTGCCATTTCAGCGCAATATTTATTCCGGTATCCTTAGCCGATTTCGCCGGAATTGGCGGAAGGAAGCATTGTTGCGTGACCTGGCTCGAGCCATCTGAACAGACAACTACAGGGTTCTTCCACTGATCCAGTCAATGCGGCGTCTCTGAATATATCTAAGGATTTTCTCAGCTGCCTCAAAAATACAAGCACGAATCAGGTCCAGTTTTTATCTGAGTCGCGTTGGGAAGTGACTGACTTAAGAGCCTTACCACCGACCTGTCTTCGAGTAAGGACTCAGCCTTGACCATTTTAGCAATGAAATTATATCTAACAATTAGTTCGAAAATTTTTTTGGCGATTGATCTACTTCTCTTTTTAAATTGCAAACAAAATATTACATTATGGAAAGGATGGTTGGTTAACAGGCACAAAAAATGGGTCAAAGTTAAAAACTGGGGTCAGGAAGCCTTTTCTAATTGCAGCGATCAAGGGCACCCCCGTTGCTACACAAGGGTGTCATGGTAACTGTTCCTACTTCCTTAAATTATATTTAAATCCCCAAAATATATTTGTTTTTGAGCTCTTACGTTTCTACATTAGGATGTATAAAAGGCACGGGTGATAGTGTGTCAAACGTGATCAATCGACGGCTCCGATGAACGATTGAACGAACGTACATCACCTAACATTGTTTTTCATAAGCGCTAAAACGGCCATTCCGGTTAGACCAACTAAGGACATTCTGCCTATGTATCCCACATCAAACTGTATTTAGGAGTTTACATGTAGTTGCGGACGCAATTACATTGGACACACGCAAAGGTATTTGTCAACTCAGTCAGCTGAACATATGTCAAAGTGGTTGCTAAGGGCGGAAAATAAGGTATCCAAGAGTTCACTTACGGAGCACCTGGTGGACCTTGGTCATACGGTAAACCCAATTACTGCATCTAAGGTCATAATTCCGGTGACAACTGAGCGTTTCCTGCGCTTTGCAGAGGCTGCTGCAATACGGAGAAGAAAACCAGAACTGTACGCATTTGGATCATGTGATCAACCTCGCATTGCTGTTGTAAGGATCGATTGCGGACGTAACTTCATTCTCTCTGCCGTCCTCTTACCCCCCTCCCCCGCATGACTAACTGCTGTCCTGCGCGTTGCACTTTCAATCACTTTTGACAGATTTTCACTGTAATCTGAACTGGCTTGCTTATTTAAATTTCCTCTCATTATACGCACCCGCATCTCAGAACAACAGTTCAGTGCTTTTTTACCTATGGATTTTGATCCCTCTAGGTCGATGTTTACTTGGACGGTTGAATAAGAGGTCACGAAATTGTATGACGCCATTAAATTCTGCGTATTTTTTTCGCGTTTGACTTTAGCAAATTTATTCCGGAAAAACAGTGTTTCACTTATAAAAGGCAATCTTGCCATTTTCGCTTTTTAAATCCATTCTTCGCTTCCCCGCCCCCCTTATCGATCGCACGCGTGAATCGACTTGTTTTTTTAAAAATTCAATTGTATTTTTACTCAGTTAAGACATGCTGCGCTGGAAACGCATCACGCTGATTTTGACAGGTATTCACCTTGCGGAGCTTTTCTTCAAGACCAATGCCCAGTGCGGCTTCGGTTCGATAAAGTCCTCTGAGGATGTTTTTAAACTGCCGGTCAGCACAATTCGATTGCCCAAGGAGCGGGAAATTGGGACCTCATGGAATGACGGTTTGCATTCGTGCGTAATATATTCTATTGACTATCCAAATATGACGTTTTAAGTTTGGTGTGTTGTGTGACCGAAAATTTCAACGATCACCCGTGGTCAAGAGGCTCAAAGGATCTTTTCTTAACCAGACTACTGGAAAGTCTTGTTCACACAGACTTTTAACACCTATTCTCTAATTTGCATACAATAAAAACTGTTTTTTTCTCCAAACTTTACACATCTTGTCATGCCTGTGCATAAATTGACTTAGAAAATTTGCAAAAAACGGCATCTGGACTTGGTTTGCATTGTGCGAGCTGACATTTACGTAAAACTTATAGTGTTTGCAACGATCCAATCCAGCTTAAAAACGCAACTTAAAAAAGAACAGTTTATTTTTGCACATATCTATGACCGACAGAGGAATTTTTTCATATTAAGTATCGTCTAGTATAATCTGGTAGCGTATACTATCTCCCTGCACCAGATTTAAGTCATGTCACCTGTGTCTTTTGGTTGAGTGTAAGTTGGGCCGTAGTAATTACGTAATTTAGTCATAGTGTTTCCATTGGTTAACTGGTTTTCTCACGTCGGCTATACAGTACTATAGGGTGCCGGCTCCTCAGTACTGCAGCCCATATGATCCTCTGACTTATGTGGGATCCAAGTCACCCTGGTGCAAATCATGTTTATCCTACGGGATGCTGGTCGTGTGTGGCACGCAAAGACAGGCTATTTAACTTTGTCAGTCATCACATCTGGACCAATCTCCGATTTTCTTGAAGTTTTCTTGCAATCGAATCAATGTAGGTGATCGAGGCGAGCGTTTAGTAGATGCCGTGCAAGTTTGTATCACTTTAAACTCATTCAGACACAGGTAATCGTCCGACGCTCGCTCCGTGGGGCAGACGGTGGAAGTCCTTGAACTATCATGAAATTTAGTCGGAATGAGTAAAATAATATCTGGCGGGCATTACGTTGAATATAGTTTCTGGTATGGATGACTTGTATGGACACCTAAACAGAATACGGGAATAGGAACCGCCACACCCACTTAAAAGAGGTGGCCTTATGGTAAGTTTCAAGAAAGGTGAATCGACCCATGTCTTAATGCCAAGGACAGCTCGACCGTCTTTGTCCGACGATGACCACCGCAGGGTAGTGCAGGGATGGTAACTGGCACGTGTATTAGTTTTAGGTGATAGTACACTTGCAAGGCAGCTACCACACTCCCGCTTCCCCTTCCTCAACTCTGACCTTAACCTCAAATGCAACCCTATCCATAAACTCAACCCTAACCCTCAGATTAATCACAAACGCAATTTCCTTAGAATTTAGCGCAAAGCCACATGTATTGTGGACGGTTCCTTTTCCCGTGCTCTGTTTAGGCGTCCATACAAAGCATCTTTTCCCGTTTTCTATCGCTTCTATTGGACTACGGAATTTGTATGTTTAGAATTGAACATACCAGATAGACCCTCTGGTTTAATCGTATTCTTTAGCGATCCCACAGACAATTTTGTTGGCATACTTTTAAACACTTAGAACTCTACGGAACGTAAATACTGTCGGTGATATCTTCCCTCTTGCGGACGCTCTTCAAGTAGATCACAATTATATTTATTCCTTTAACTCAGCTGTGAAAAGCACAGCGACCACGGTGGGATTCGAATCCACAAACGCAAGGGAAGGTTTCCCGGTGGAGCCGCGTAGCTCAAGTGCCTAGAGCATTGACTGTACTAAAGCCTCCCTCTTGTTGCCATTGGTTTAACTTCCACCGAGGCTGGCGAGTTTTTCACAGGTTGGTGAAAAGAATTATTTAAAGCTGTCAAACCCCCTATATCTTTTATATTTATATTAAACTTCTGCATAATCTTGGTGGTTATAGCAATTTTAAATTCAAACAGTGAGACTGAATCATGGGGAAGTCACAGGTAATTTTAGCAGACTTTTCACTGTCTTGAATACATCCAAAGGATTATTTGTAAAAATGATCTCTGGTAAAACCCGCGCTTGGAGACAGTTCTGTTGTACGAATTACGATTAAATGTTGGGCGGATATTACCATTTCTAAGGTGTCTGCGTAATTGGACTGCGAAGCATATCATAAAAGGCGAGTCAGGTCATTTAATGCATATTGTTAGCATATTTACTATTCGATTGTTCACTTCTATAATGTAGTCCAGAAAAAAAGTAAGATGCTATTACATGCGGAAAAAAGCAGTGTTAACGGTGAGTACGTTGGTACCCATCATCATCAGAAGAAAGAGAAATTAGTAGTGTCGATTTCTATTCTTAAAATGGGCCTCTTAGGCTAACATAAAGCAGCCAGTGTTACCTCATTGTCTTAAGCTTACCGATCGGAAGTGAGCAATTTTAATAAGCACCAAGTAATATCAGATGACATTTCATACAAAATTGTCTCTAAATCATCATATGAGTCATAATCTGCACGTTCAAGTGGGCTGCTCAGCACGCTTTCACTGCAACTCTAAATGCGGTAAACACCACAAAGTTGGCTATTTCCGTTTTCTCAGTTTCTTCCAAACTGCGATCCAACCAATCAGCTAGTCGATTCACTCCTTTTTTTTAAATTAATCCACTCGACTTTTGGTATACAAGGATGGTTTGAAAATTTCGGCAGAAGGGGTCTCGCAAACAACCTACATTAGAGTCTGAGGCAATAATTGAACGGACACCGGTGTTTCTGTTGGCTGTGTGATCAATCTTTCAGGTGATTGAGTGATTGAGTGATGATATTTATTCACCGAAAGAAAACTATTGGAATGTCAAGCGGGGTTAAGGCGAACAAACAGTACGAATTCCTTTCATCAGCTTTGAGGCCAACTCGCACTGACTGCTTCCGAATGCCATTAGCTTGCTTTAATTAGCATACTCAGAAAACGTGCGGCCACTCTGTGTAGGCTCCGCTCCGGCTGAGTTCAGGCAGTCTGCCCAAATTAGCTGTATAAACCAGGCAAAAATGAGGTGAATCACCGATTTGCAGCCATCTGCCGCAGACCGAAAGCTCTTTGAAATTCAGAGAGCACAGCGGTTCATCAGATTGCGACTTTGGTCTTCCTCCTGATGTCGTGAGTTGTTTCCTTGTGAAAACAACTTAGCGTACTTAAACAATTTGCTTTTGCCAATCAAAGCGTGGTGAGCTATGGTAACTGCTAGAAGTGCTCCTTAGCTATGGCTCAAAGTTGCAAATAGTATAAAAACGATATTTTCTGGTGATTCAGCGTGCGGAGCAATGGTGTGCGGCTTTGCTCAAAGTCTAAACATGCTTAAGAGTTTAAGCGACTGCCTGCCAAACTCAGCGATTCCCTTGAGGGACACGTGGCGTGCGCTCAACTGCTCCTATTGGCGCCAAGTTTGGCCTCATTTGAAATTTTACAGTGTATTTTGTTTCCGGTATTTCGAAAAGTTGTCTATCACGATTTTAACAGCAACTGCATCGAATGAATATTGGTTCTGACACAATCGTGTCGCTTTAAGTAAATCTTACTACCAATACAGCCTTCCAATAGGATTTATAGGTAGCCTCAGATCGATGTAGACTTATCAGGGCGTGGTAATTCGAAATTTTTTATTCACTGTGTTCTAGGATCTGATAAAAAAATATCCAGTATTGCGTATTAACTTTGAAACCAAAATATAGCATGGCGGTCTGAACACGTATTTGTCACTATCAATGTACGTCTATTTATGGAAGTTGTGATATAGTTAACGTCATCCTTTCAAACTCCTATCCCCTATTATATGTTATAAATGCGTTTTTCTAACCCGAAGCAAGCATGAATGAGCATGCACGTGCAGGTTAACAAAAGTAAAAATTGTTACCGCCAAAAACGTTTTCACATATGCACAGCTGCCACCTTCAACTCTATGCCTCGATTACCACGTTTAATAAGTACAGAAAAATTTATCTTGCTTTGCGAAATCAATTGACGAATCAAAATTCTAGTGGTTTAAGTGTATTCCGCATGGTAAGTTTACTTCGCAATTTTTGGAAGAGAAAACGCAATAGGAATGTGAGTAGTTACTTTTAGTTCATGTGGAAACTAATGGGACGATCATGGGTCCTCATACATAAGATTTCGATACACACGGATTTATCACATAAAGGTGTATGCCTAACAATTATCAGAGGTTTGCGGCCTTTCAGCTTCCTCAGAAATAAATCGATAATTCGAAATAAATGAGACTGAAAGTGGATATGAATAATTTTGGCTGAAGTTCTTCAGCAACAGGTGAACCCGTGCCTGAAACACCAGCGAACAGCAGAGACCAACTGCGTCCGAACATTCACTCACCGCATGGGACTGCTCGGTTACATTCGCATCCACGAAAGCGAACTCCAACACGATGCCAACACATCTAACACATCTTGCGCACCCATCAACACTCCCCACACAAGGTCTCCCATGAACATGACTACGAGTACCCGCAGTACAACCTCCACCATTTCAGCACATCCCGATCTATCCTGTCCTCAGTTTCACCACATGTGCACATCACGCATCGGCTTGGTTAGTCACATGCCAATTAATCGCACAGGGACCGGCCAACCAGTGGCAGGAGCACCAGCATACACTCAACTGTCTGCACTGCTCACAGATATTCACGCACCGTATGGGCCTTCTGGTCACCTGCGTCTCAATTAAAACATACGGTAGAACACTGTCGGCTATACCACCTTACTAAATCTCCCCTCATCGCCCTCTGCCATACACATGGTCACACGCAACACAGCATAAAACATTGTTTCAACCTTCATCTCTCGTTGAGAGGAAAGTACGATTTTCGGCTCCTTCTGGACGTGGCTCCTCTGCTCCATGTGTGATCTGAGCTTGTGAATATTATGGTGCGCTAAGTGCCGTGGTTTGGAAGGTTGCCAACTGACAATTACACTCTGACCTCGCAGTCAGTCCAATGTGTGTTGTGCGGAGTGACGGACTGGGGGTTTGAGAGTAAAGCTGCGATGACTCCTCCATAATGTGGCAATCATACACATGTAAGATGTAAGCCCCTCAACCACCTTTTGTGTAAAATAGTGATGCTTGCGTTTTGGAGCCAGGTCATGCATGTAGTACGCGTAGACAAGGTCATCAGCAGCTTTGCCCATTCCCCGCACCAGGCTTCTGATCAGCTTAGATTTTGGTATGATTTTGGGGGTAGAAAGAGAGTGAGGTCGACGTCTCAGCGCATTTTCCTCACTATAAACAATCTGACTCGCTTGAAGCCATCACGGTGCGCTTAAAGCCGAGACTTGGAATGTTTCGAACTGACCAGATAACACGGACCGCGTGGTCAGCCCAATGTGTGTTTTGTGTGGAGTGGCTGACTGGCAGACTGAGAGTTAGGCTGCAATGCCTCCGTCTAAATGTGGCATTTATGGCACTCACACTCCGTGGGATCCGAGCCAGGTGTGGTGGTACACGCAGGAGCGGTTCTGTTCGCACCAGCCACCTTCGTTCTCTCCCATCTTCGGTCTTCTTGACTCTGTCTTGACCCCGGTCATAGGTTGGGAGGAGGAGGGTGTGCGGTAGCTGCAGCGAATGTCTACTATTACTTCAAAATAATCCACGTGCAAGTCACTGTCCCTGTACCATCAAGCTCTGGGGCATAGGGTGGACTTAGTCGAAAACCGATGGTCAAATTGTCGTATAAAGGTTACATGATATAACATACCTAACATCACAGGTACTAGGCACAAACCCAGACACATCTTTCGCTGATATTTTGCCACTGCAGGAAGCATTGATGCAAGAGGTTCAAGCTAGCAGTGGATCCCTTATCGTTCCATTGGTTGACTGTTGACAGTTTATGAATGTTCTCCATTCTTCTCTGTGTCTGATGAAGTTCAGACAAAATATTTATATCAACTTTCTGTCTGAACCTTTAAAGCTTAATTCAGACTGAGTTACTCCGAATTAATTGCGGCCGAAATTCAAAAACCATAATTTAAAAACTGGAGCTCCTATCCGAAAACAAACAGAGGACGCTGAGGAGACATATTGAGTAGCCGAACCTCTCACATCCCTTTCGAGCAGCAGAAATATTGGCGAAACACGTCTCCGAATAGTGAGCTGGTACTTCTGCTGTCATGTAACCCATATATCTGAAGTTCATTGGTATGCATGAAGAAGTTATCTCACCGTCCCAACTACAGGAACTGAGGGCGAATCAAGTTGCTAACTTCTCTATGCATCTTCCAGTGGAACAACGTTCAAACTCTGCTTCCGAAAGTTTTCCTTCCATATGTACTCGGACAAGCTAGCCGTTAATATTCTGTGCTCACTACTCGAAAATGTGCTTTTTTGGGGTATAACTGACCTCGAGGCTTAAGTGAATCCTCGAGGATATATTTGCGTGGAACGGCTCCATTCATTGATCTTTGTGATTTTGGGGTTACTGTTTCCAATTCAGATGTTATTTTAAGCTTCCTAATGACTCGGATGAACAGTCGGTTGGTGACGTGCTTTAATTAGGATACGGCTGGTTTCTCGGGGAACTGTAAGTACCAGCTAAGCAGACTTAGCATCCATACTAGCGATGGGTTTCTAGGCAAGCTTCTGTTTTTTAAACAAGGGTATTTCTTCAAGCAACTGTCCGCTTTCCCGTGTTTTCCACGAATTATATCTCATTGTTAACATTATGCCTATTGTAAACTCAACCACAAAAACTGAAAAAAATCGAGTAACACTAGCCAAGCTGGCAAGGGAAACTAACTTACTGTTGAACAAGACAAAGACGACGAAATAAACAGAATTTAATGCCATCATAGAATTTTGCGACCTCTTTTTCAACTGTATACGTTCATTGCCTATGAATAATCATGATGAACTGTCCAATTATACATCGAACTAGAGGGATGAAATGTTATAGGTAAACAAAACATAAACTGCGGGTCTGATACATACGAGAGGCCATAGTGAGAGGGAAAAAAGGGGAGGAAAGTTCTAAGCGCGGTGCAGTGTTAATCACACTTGAAAGGTTTTGAGTGAAATCCGAACCTGTTTTCTTAGATAACTTTCCTCCCCCCTTTTCCCTCTCACCATGTCTACCCGTATGCATCAGACCCACAGCGTTACATCCCTCTAGGTCGATGTATAATTGGACAGTTTATATTGAATTACTAATAGGCAATGACCGTATGCAGTTGAATAAGAGGTCGCGAAATTTTATGACATCATTAAATTAGGCTTATTTCGTCACCTTTGCCTTGTTTAAATTTATTCCGGGAAAACAATGCTTCCATTAAACTGACTTACCTTTCGTCATCGGGCTGCTTTACACTATTCGCATGCTAAACAGACCTGAGGATTTCGCCATCTATTTCAGCACATTCCATGATATTCCTGACAGGCCAGCTGCCTCGAGGTCGTTTTCACAAGGAAGGAAGTGTTGAGCAATTTAAAGTAGATGTAATCCTCTAGGCGCAGTTCGACCGTCATTGTCGACGCTGTCAACCGTATGCCCCACTGAAGGGTGGACGCAGAAATGGCGAGTTGTGCAGCAGCTAACGCACTCTCTGTTGCCCTACAACCTCGGCACGGTATGATGACAAAGCCAAGACTACCAAAGACAGAAAAGGACGCAGGCGAGAACCACACCACTCTCACCACCACCACACCGTTCAGATCCCAATGGGTGGGAGTGCCATTGACGTCATCTAGAAAAGGAGTCCTTGCAGTCGTACTCTCAGTCCGTCAGTCAGTCACTCCACACAAATACACACTGGCGCCTGACTACAAGGTCTGAGTTATTCTGTCAGCTGGCAGCCTTCCAAACAAAGACTTTTTGGCACATCTTAATAGCCTCAAGTTCCTCGGAAAGTTTATAGAGAGGAATACGCTGAGCCGTCGACCTCTCTTGACCTCTGTCCTTTCCCGTATACTCGTCATTTGTGCGAACTGGTCTGGCAACCGATGCCTACTGATTGGACGCGGTGGTTGGCAGAGCTAGGATCTGTTCGTTATAGTCTTCAAGCACACCACCTGGCCGCCTACACAACATAACAGTATTACACAGAGGGTTGGACTACTTGGATCTTACATGTAGCAGAGCAGAGGCAAAAAGAAGGAGTCAAAGAACATACTTCCAACCCACGTGAAAGCTGTTGATTTCATGCCTGTGGTGTGCGTAGTTTTGGACATCTTCAGGTTTGATGCATGTGTTCGTGGCAATGTGCGTTGTTGCTGTCCAGTCTGTAATGGTTTATCACAGATTTTCATGGAGATGCGTGCGACCAAATAGGCCCTTACGGTAACTGAAGTTGCCTGCGCAGTGCGGAGGGTGAAGGCGGATGCGGCGATGATTCGTCGTAACTCCTGGCACTGATCAATTTATCTTCATGCGATCGATTCACAAGTGACTGATCAGGCCGATGCGGAAGGCGAACTTGCGCTCGCGATGCGAAAAGCTTCGTATCAAGTCCACACTGCGGGTGATGGAGCGGGGCTGTTGAGCTTAGTGGT
Organism: Schistocephalus solidus; assembly: GCA_017591395.1. Classification (NCBI taxonomy): domain Eukaryota; kingdom Metazoa; phylum Platyhelminthes; class Cestoda; order Diphyllobothriidea; family Diphyllobothriidae; genus Schistocephalus; species Schistocephalus solidus. The sequence continues at coordinate 35,864 of WEDG01002066.1, read as the reverse complement.
TCATGAGACGTCAGGAGTGTTCTCCCTGTTGTCGGTGGTGGGCGAGGTGGTAGTTATCGTTGTGGTCGTCCTCACGTAGGTTGCGGCAGGGATGGTGGAGGTGACGGTGAGCGACGGCAGGGAACTTTAGGTGTGTGAGCACTGGTAGCTGGAGTGGTCGTCGTTGTGGACACCATGGGGAGGTAGAGGCAAGTGTAACGATTGGGGTTTTTGTTAATACAATTGTTACGATTGTCTTTTTGTGGCCGCATTGGGTCCGAAGGTGTTCGACGGGGCCGATCCGCGCCCAAAATGTAAGTTTACAGCACGGGCATGTTGGAAGGGGTTGGTGGTTGTTGTTGTGGATAGGAGGCACTTGGGACTAACGAGCTGCTCTTTTCAAAGTGGCAGCGGTGAGCAAGCTGTGTTCATCGATCGCTGCTTCAGTCTTCAGTGCTCTTCGCCAGGGCAGTCGGTCCTCAGCGAGGTCATTTCAGGTCCTGGAGTTGATTTGTAGGCACTTCGGAGAGCTTTTCAGGGTGTCATTGAAGCGACTTTTCTCTCCTTCTTATTGGCGAGCGCCCGTAATGAATCCTCTTTAGAACCGTTTTTTGAGGCTTGCAGCCGGCCAAACGCCTCGTTCGCCTTGGAGATCCATTGAGAAACCTAGCTGTATAAATTAATGCTTCGTGAGGAAACGCCACATACCTAGGCAAATATTCCAAGATTTTAAGTTGGGCGCCTTTGAATTTGCTTTGAGAGACATTGTATTTACTGTTGAGTGATGGCTCGTGCATTATCACGGATGTTTTGTGCTCATTTGCATATCCGCTTCTGTGACCTGTTCAACGTGCTGTCGTCCGAGGAGATCTGGTCGTGAAAAGTAGTCGTGGAACTGTATGCGCCAACTACCGAGAAAATAGCTGTTGCTCAAGTACACGATGCAGACCCTAGTGTGATAGTCACACTTGGCGTCCAGCAACATGAGAATATGACACGGAAGTGAATGGGAGAGAGTTCACAGCCCTGCTTCATTCCGTTTGTCACTGCGAATGCTTCGAAAACTGTTCCGTTGATTGTGATGCGCGCCGGAATTCCGTCATGCAGCTGACGCACCATGTGCGTGAATCGCTCAGAAAAGCTGAATTTCTGCACGTTTTTCCACAGTGCATCGCGATTCTGTGGGGAGCGAGTTGCTTCACCGTGCCACCGGCGTTCGCCTGACGTTGCGGTGCCACTGCAAGAAGATGGATGAGGGAGGAGAGAGAACGGTAGATGCTGCGCAAATTTGCTAACAATACGCACACATTGCGAAACAGGTGTTAAGGTCGTCCTTCGCGACAAACGAACTGTCAGTTAATTTAGTGAAACTACTGGTAACCGCATCTGAGGATCGTTAATATGATTAAAGCCCTCGATTTTTAGTATCTCAACACGAATGTTCTGGGTAGGATCTTCAGGATGGATAGCGTAAATGAGAACCATCTTCTCAGTCAGCTACATGGACATGATCCCACTAAGATATTTCCAAGTGTTATGAATTCTATCAAATTTAAATGTTGTTGGTGGTATATGTCCCTAAAATAGCCCTCTTAATTTAGTCGAGTTTAAAGTGGGTCAAAAATAAATTGATCTGGAACTCGGACATCAAGTGCGTCGATAGAAATGTACCAATCAACTCCCTGGCATTGGAAAGTCTTTAAATCTGTAAGAAAAACCCAGAACCGGGACTCCAAACTGATAAGTCATCAATTATTCATTCGTCCTTTACAGTGCCTTGAGTGCGTCTAAAATCTGTAAGAAAATCTGTAAAAAAATCTGTAAAAATCGTCCGTTGCAGTGCCTTGAGGGCGTCTAAAATCTGTAAGAAAATCTGTAAAATCTGTAAGGAAACCCAGTACCGGGACTCCAAACTGGTAAGTCATCAATCATTAGTTCATCCTTTTCAGTGCCTTGAGTGCGTCTAAAAATGAACTCCATATCTGGGCGTAGGCAGGTGCAGCAGTTTTTAACATTCACATGACACGTGTAAAAGTCGTTATCAAAAGACCAATTCAGTTGGACAATGCTTGTCATCGTCATGAGCCAGTTGAAGTAACAACGATAAAGCAGGGTCCATTTGCGGTGGAAATACCAGTTTATGGTAGTAATGCTAAAGAAGGCTGTGCTCCTCTTCCTCATCAGGACGTGGAGGGCAAATAAGTGGAGGTATATCATATTCTTTTTCACAAACAGACCTCAGCACCGCACCACGCATGATAGCCTGTTTCATCGCATCATCCTAAACTAAGGAATGAAAACCGAGTTCTCTCAATACATTATCAAGTACTTTCAGTTGGCCCTGTCTACAGATTCAATCTGAAAAATTTAAATAGTTTCTTCATAAGCCCTGGCTCCACTGAAAGTGCAGCATCTTCCGTTTGCTCACTGTGTGACCTAATGCACCCATTCCAATTTCTAGGTAAGTTTTTTGGCCTAACAGACTGAACTTAATATTTTGGCAGTCCGATAAACGCAAAAGACCCAACTGTGTGTTCGAGGCAACGACGTAACTGGCTGCAGGTGTTAATTTTGGCTGCGCAAACGATCAGCCAATTGAGAGAGCGTCTTTAATTTGTCGTGGATGATAATTCTACTACGAGGGTGCATTAAAATGACAACCACTGGATAAGCGTTGAAGGTAAAAGATTAAAAAGTCCTGCAGGTACGTTTCTCCACCCTGCCGGTTTTCGATAATATGGCAATTTCAGTTTGCCGCAAAGTGTGCATTCTCCAGTCGTATACGACTGTTCGATCGCCGTAAACCGACGATCTTCACCGTATGCCGCACAGGATGGTGGTGCACAGACGGTGACTTGCGCATGAATTAGTTTTGAGTGATAGTGGACTTGCGCTGCTGCTACCACACGTAGCCTATCTAGGGGGCAATAAACACTCGTCAGTTCGACGGTCGTAGTCCAACGATATCCACCGAATGCTCCAAAGAAGGGTGGTGCGGGGACGGTAACTTGTGCGCAAATTAGTTTTAAGTGATATTAGACTTTCACTGCACCTACCGCACACTCTCTTCCCTTACCCACCAGTGTCCGGTGATAAGACCTAATCAAGAAGTCTGGAGGTGGGGTCGGGTGGAGATGAATCCTCCCCCACCATAGCCATTGAATGACAACAGTAGGTGGTGCGATATGAGCTGCACCTACGCGTGCCCAAGTTGGGCACGCGTGCTCTCCATGTACAGCATTTGTTATGGGACCGCATCCCAGAATAATAACGCCTGCCACACCCTGCGACGTGACTAGTGCGCAAATTAGTTTTAAGTTATATTTGACTTGCATTGTATCGACCGCACTATCTCTTCCCTTACCAGCCTGTGTCCGGTGACAATACCTAGTCAAAAAGACCGGAGCCGGGGTCGGGCGCAGATGAATCATCTCCTATGGAGTGGGAGAGCTTGGTGTGCCAGGAGCCAGCACCTACGCGCGCCCAAGTTGGGCATGCTTACCCTCCATGTTTGGCCTTTGTTATGGGACCTCATCCCAGAATAATAACGCCTGTCGCACCCTGATTTGGCCCCCGTGTTGGTCCAGCGGCCCGTTTAGGTGGCACAAGGGGGGGGGGGGCACACGACATTTCGACTGTCGTAGTCTGAAGATGTCCACCGTATGCTCCAAACCATGGCGGTGCAGGGACGGCGACTTGGGCTTGGATTAGCTGTAAGTGGTATTTGCCTTGTGCTGCAGCTATCACACACTCCTCATCCCCCACCTGAGCCCGGTGTCATGAGAGAGTAAAGAAGACCGAAGGCAGGAGAAGTGCAGGTGGCTGGCGTGGCCGGGACCCCTAGGCCCTAGCCGCCCCTAAGCGTGTCACCACCCCCCTCCACCTATGTTCGGCATTCGCTATCGAGTGCAACCCAAATAACGCCTGCCATGACCTGATTTGGACCCGTGTTGATCCAACGCATCTACAACTTGGCCCGTTTAGGGGGCACAAGCCACACACGACAGTTTGACCGTCGATTACGACGAGACTCACCGTATGCTCCACGGAAGAGTGGTGCAGGGACGGTAACTTGCACGTGGTTTAGTTTAAAGTGATGGTAGACATGCGCTGCATCTACCGCACTCTCTCCTACTCACCTACCTGAACTTGGTGTCAAGACAAAATCAAGAAGACCGGAGATTGGAGAGGGAGAAGGAGGCTGGCGCGGTCGGAGCCGCCCCTAGGCGTACCACCACAACTGGCTCGGATCCCACGGAGTGGGAGTGCCATAAAGACCACATTAAGAAGGAGTCATTGCAGCCTGACTCTCAGTTCGCCAGTCAACCCCTCCACACAAAACACACATTGGGCTGACCACGCGGTCCGAGTAATCTCGTCAGTTGGTAACCTTCTGAGCCACGGTTTTTAGCGCACTGTGATAGTTTAAAGTTTATCAGATTTTTTATAGTGAGGAAAATGCACTGACCTGTCGACTTCACTCTCTACCTCAACCCGTCATTCAGACAACCGTCCAAGTCGGTTAGTTGTCTGATGTGAGAGCGGGCGCATTGGCTGACGGGTTGGCATACCCGTCTTCACGCGCCGCAGCCCGACTTGGCCCCCATAACGCACACACAAGGATTAACTAAATCAGGGAATATGGAGGAGCTATCGCCGTCTGACTCCCAGTTCACTGGTCAGCCATTTGACACACACAGCACATACACTGGGCCGACGGCGTGGTCTGGTGTAAGTATCAGATTGGAAGCCTTCCAAGCCACGGTTTCTAGGAAACCGTGATATTCTCAGGTACTTGATGACGGTGAGGGTGTTATCTAGGTATTGGTGTTGGTTGTGTGCGCTGATGTAGCTTAGCCTCCGGTAGTTTACCACAGGTTTTTGTGAATGCGCATGTGTCCGAATAGGCCCATGCGGTGTGTGAATGTGCGAAAGCAGTGAGGGCAGTGGAGGTGGGCACGTCAACTGTATGTCGGAGCCCCAGGCGCTGATTCGACAGCCTCCATGCGATGGATTCGCAGGTGACCGATTAAGCCGATGCGTGAGTTGAATTTGCGGGTGCAGTGTTGGCAGGAAAAATTGGAAGAGGCTGGTGTGGAAGGGTGTCATTGATGGTATTGAGGGTGGCGGTGGCAGTAAGAAAGGCTGGAGCGGAGGGTGTGTATTGGGTATCAGGGTTGTCGGCATTGCGGTAAATTCTGCTGTCATGGATGTTCATGCGACCGAATAGGCCCATGCGATGCGTGAATGCGCGAGGACAGTGAGGGCAGTGGAGGCGGCGATCACTGCTGTGTGTTGGAGCTCCAGTCACTGGTTCACCAGTCTCTGTACGATGGATTCGCAAGTGTCGAGTCGTGAGGTGGATGTGCGGTCGCAATGAGGACAGTATAGGAGGTAATATTACGAGAGAGTCTCCATCGCTGGTGGTGGTGGCGGCGGCGGCGGTTGTAATTTCGATGGTGGGTGTGATGAGTATTCGGATGTGGTCTCTATGATGGTGAGAGTAATGGAATTGATGCCAGGAGTGAGGATAGGAGAGTCCAAAGGAGAGTTGGCAGAATTTGACGTAGAAGTTGGAATTGTCCGCTTGTTGGTGCCTTGCGTCCGAAGATGTGCGACCAGGCCGATTCGCGCATGGAAGGTGCGTTGACAGCGTGGGCATGTTGGAATGGCCTGGGCATTGGCGGTGTTGCTTCGGGGCGCTGGTGACTTTAACGCCGCTCTTTTGGTCTTGGCGGTGGCGATCCTGTTGGCTTCGTAGATTGCTGTCCCTTCCTTCACTGTCCTTCACCAAGCCAGTCGGTCCCGGGCGAGGTCCTTCCACGTCGCCGGGTTGATCTGCAGTTGCTTCAGACATTTCTCCAAAGTGTCCTTGTGGCGTCGTTTTTGAGCTCCCTGTTGGCGAGCACCCGTAGCGAAATGTCCGTAGAAAAGTCGTTTGGGTAGTCATTCGTCGCCCATTCTCACCAGGTGGCCACGCCATCGCAGTTGCACTTCCCTTAGCATGACGTGAATGCTGAGGATTCCGGTCCACTCTAGGACTTCCGTGTCTGGGCTCCTGCCTTGCCATTTCAGCTTCAGTATTCTGCAGAGACAGCTGAAACGGATGTGATTCATCTTCCCGGCTGGCTTTCGAGGAGATGGTCCAGGTCTCCGCTCCGTAAAAGAATGGCGTCATGACGCGGAATACAATGCTCCCCGAATCAATGTCAACGGTGCTCAACTCAAAAATGTGGAAACCTTCGCTTATCTGGGAAGCACGCTGTAACGCACCACAAGAATCGATGACGAGGTTGCTCAATTAATCTCCAAAGCCAGTCAGGCGTTCGGCCGACTGCAGGCCTCCGTGTGGAATCACCACGGTATTCACCTGAACACCAAACTGAAGATATACAAGGCCGTCGAAGGGTTTTTTTAAAGTTGGTTTGATTACCCTGCACCATAGTGTCTGCGTCCCGTGCTTTCGTCCATCTTTTGGGTGATAATATCAGATTCTTAATTTAGGACGTGACACTGCGAAAGCCGTGTTGGACATTTGAGAGACGGCGATTCTGCTCGAAGAACTGCATCCACACTATTTAACTTACGCTCTCCATGTAGCGGTTCGAATTCCAGGCATTTTGTTACCAAATAGCGCTTGTTCGTACCTCAGTTTCCGCCATCTGTGGGTTAGATAAGGCTAAAACTACTAAAAGGTTTTGAGTTTATTAGCCTAAAAATTGAGGTCTACAGCCTCACCCTATAGTTAGGTAACCGTTAAGATGTTATTGATGGTACTAATTTTGATCTGATTTCAAAATTTAAGGGCTGTTTCTTCATCAGTTTTTGGCCGTCTTTAAAAAAAGATGAGATCGCTGCCAAGGATATGACCGGAACACGCAAAATTGCGATTCTAAAAGAAGAAAAACACACCTTGTTACGGTGCTCGCAGTGCATTTTGTGTCATAGGGCGTACTTAAAAGTAACCGAAAAAAAGAACTCTACGCAGTGGTCGTGAGAGGCAACCCTATCTAACGCCAAAAAGAGCGTTTATGTGTACGGCAGAAAGTGCCCCTCAAGGAGACCTCTGAATTAGGTAGACAAATGCTTCAAATCTTGATAATTTTCAATAGGTTATTGAGGCACGCAACCTCTATCTGCATAGTGACTCATCTGAGTGGATTTTAATATGAAAGTTTGGAGCTTTGGAACAAAGCAATTACCACCTCTTTCAACCCCGCCAACACACCCTCTTGGTGTTATCAGTAAAAGATTTAAAATACTTTACCTCGCTGTGGCATTGGAACAACTAACTACGTTGGAACGAAGTTCAAATTCATATCACGTGTAGCCAGCGAAACACCTCACCATCAAATTAACTTTAACGTGATTTGTCAATTTCAGATAAACTGTCAGAATAGGATCCGTGGCAGGTAACTGAAGACCAATGGTTGGACTTGACATGCCTGCCTCATGGCGATGTATGCTCGCTGGTTGTGGGCCAACGTGTCTTAACACTGCTACGGTGAAGCAGACCCAAATAATTGACCGAAGTTTCCTTGGAATGCAATTGCGAAGTGGCTGGCAGACGTGCTTAAGCAAATTTGATAACAACGATTCCAAAAGAAAAACAAATCTCAATGTGAAAGCAAATTTTTACTTATATGTTGCATCTTCGTTCACTAATCTTCCCCTCACCGAAACCATATATTTGTGTGACGATATTATAAGACAGGATTTTCCGATTGGCATGGCGTTTGGAGATCTGAAGGAATTGCTCTTTCACTGCACTTATTTGTTCACTTCAGTTTCGATGACAAATTTTATCGTCAGACCGATGGCGTATCGATTGGGTTTACCCCTTGGACCTCTACTAGCTGATGTCTATATGGGGGAAACTCGAGAAAAACCAGCTTTCCCCAGTTATAAATGACCATTTTTCATCTGCTCGATATGTAGGCGATACCTTTGCAATAGCAGATGACAAGCTTGAGTTGGACACTCTCCTGGATAAAGTTAATCAGGTTCACCCGGCGTTAACTTTCACTTTGGAAAAAGAGACTGGAGAGTGCATACCATTTCTGGCGATCCTACTTAATAAAACGCCAGATGGAAAAAAATTCGTAGAAGGATAGTTCGTAAGAAGACATGGACAGAGCAATGCACAAACCTCTGCAGTTTTTTTCCGCTTAGCCAGATATGAAGCCTAGTCTGCTGCCTTTCCAACCGAGCTAGGAGAATATGTACTCTAGATACGCTAAAAAAATAACTCGCCCTGATACAGAACACCCTCCGAGAAAATGGCTTTCCCGATAAATTTATCAGTAAGTTTATGGAGGAACGTCCCCAAAAATCTGACGTGCTAACGGCTGAGAAGAAGGACTTATTTCTTGCATTGCCTTTTCGAGAGGAGCCGGTGAGTAAACTTCGATATCGTCGTTTAAACACTGATATCGCACGCAAGTACCAAGCCGCTAAGTTAAGGCTAGTGTTCACAAGCACTCCACTTCTTCGCCTTGAAGGCAAGGATAGACTGCCGCTTCAGACCTCTTCAAAGTACATCTACGCCTTCAATTGCCCCTGTGGAGCAGGGTATTTTGGTCGATCAACTAGGTGTCTATCCAAGAGGATGCGAGAGCACCAACCTGCCTGGGTAAATCAAAGCGTGGTGAAATCCATCTCGAGTGCAATTGTGGCTCATTTAGTCGACGTCAACCAAGCATTTTGTTTAATCTATAAAATGCCGACGAAACACCCCAGGTTCCTGCGTCAGCGGATACTTACGACAGCAGAGGCAGTGGCCATACAGTTGACTAACCCAACTTTGTGCGCGCAAAAAGCGTTTGAAGTGACCCTTTGGCTACCTTGGCCTAAATTAGACTCTCTATCTGCGTTCACACCTCCTGCCACATCGCGTCACAGCGACGAAGCAGTAACCTAGATAATTGCCGTACATCTTTCCCCTTCCCTCCCCTCCCCATCCCTCGCCCCTATAGGACTAGACCAAAACCCCTGACCTCTGAACGCCCTCAACCCTTTCCCCCATACATACTGCTTATTGGATTTTTAAATTTTTGTTACTCTACCCTCCCTTTTATTGTTGTAAAGGCCTGATTATGAATAATAGAAAGCGTGTTTTCGCCAAACTTGACTTCTTAAATGCTCATATGTATATCATTGCTGAACTTAAACATTAAGTTTATACTTGCCATAAAAAAATACTCGCAAACAACGAAATACTTAGTCGAGTGTTTCGTGTGAATAACCTTGCCTACAAGCGATTATGGTCACTTGCATTTCTTGAGTTTATTTGGTAAGGGCAATAGGCAATGCCTTTGAAAACCCTATTATGCGCATGCCAGTTCACTGAATACTGCTGGATATGTACATAATATTATCCATATAAACGGATTACTCGCAAGATATAGTAGTAAAGTAGTTTTATAGTTCACCGGGCAGTTAGCTGAGGTTCACACTGTCGAAGGAAAGCAGGGGAAACGTACAGTCATCCAAGCCTTTATTGAACAGCTGAAGGGATGTCGCCTCCACAGCTGATTGGGGGGAGATCATTCAGCTCTCTACTGCCCTTTGCGGGAAAAAATTCAGAGTGGAGGTTCAGCCTGCACATTTTCGTGTGCAGTTTCATCGAGTGCCAACGAAGGTTTGGAGAAAGGTAACACTGAAAGATCTCTTCAATGCTCAATCTATCCTTAAGGCCATGTTTTATTTTGTAAACCAGGATAAGATCAGCTCTTTGCTGCCTGTAACCTAGAGGAAAGAGATTGAGGCAGCACAGTCTTTATATGCACGATCGGTCTTTGAAACCATTACCAGCTTTGTTGCATGGCGTTGTACTTTTTCGAGGCATGTTTTCTCTTTTGCCAGCCATGGCCGCCATGCTTGCATGCCATATTCTAGATGAGGCCGAACAAAGATGCCGTAAACTCTCCCGAATATATCTTTGACAAAGGTTAAAAATGTCCTTTTGATTGCATGAAATACCTCATGGAATTGTTTGCGGCCTTCGTGCACGGCAGTGCTGGTTTTCTGTTGCTCTGTATCCAAACCCTGAGATCCTTCTGTGAATATGCTGCGGAAAGAGTAATGCGTTTAATGTAATATGCTTTGACGGTCTCACTTGAGTTGTAGTTGGTTGGACGCAGATGAAGGACGGCACACTTCTGCCCATTGAACTCGAGGAGCCATTTCCCTGATCATGTTTGTAGTCGGTGCAAATTATTTTAAAGGGCTTTTTGGTCGTTCAATCCCTTAAGGACTTGCCAGAGTTTAACGTCGTCGGTAAACATTATTTTACCGCAGTCGAGTTTCTGTAGGCTGCCATTACTACGATTATTTTCTTCGCTTCTTTTATTTCTGTTTGATGACCACGCCCAGATATCCATCACCCGGCAAACGGTTTGGCACCAAGGCATGTACAGTATTTGCTATTCTCAACTGTAAATCTTCAGTTCCAAGTTCTTGGAGAAAAGTTCATAAGTTTTTCCATGCAGATGAAAGATATCGTGTTCTCATGTCACGGCAAGGGCTCTCAGGCAAGTACCCAGTGTCCTTTTTGTAAAGTGTCCTGTCAGTTGGAAATCTATTTAATCAAAGTGGCGTCGTACTGCAAGTTGCTGCTTAATTTTAATGTCAAATCGCCTAGAGCTTGCTGAAACTGCCGAAAATATTATTATTTACATTTTGGAAGTGGGCTCTTTTGGAGGGAGCTTTGAATATTTTGGGGCATAATTTTTACCCAGAACAGATAGTTTTCAAGGTCTGGACTGTCTGAAGGCGTATATGCAATCAAGTGTACTGTTCCACGTAAAATCCCTAATTTTGTACACTTATCACATTTCAACAGGAAGGCCATTTCAATTTGCATTGGTATGTTCATGCCGATATTTCAGTAAGTTTTAGGTATCCAGGAGTGTTCTGACTATTTCCTTGGTCTTGCTATACCAGCAGCTAAACAGCCGCCACCTGCTTTATGCCGGTTGGGATGGCGTTTTACATAAACGGACAAAATAAGCTGTGTTTAGATATGTTACCGGGTAACGGTAGGGTATGAAATGCACCAAATAGACCAGAAACCCCAGGCTTTTGTAATACGGGACCAGGGAGGATAGGGGTTTTAAGGGTGGGGCATTTTAGCGGGCAATAGCAGATGTAAGAAAAATATATTGCAGGGAGTCCTTAGTTCTTTAATCGGCTTCGTTGCTATTGTAACGGGATATATCAGCTTACTTCATCTCATCCCACTTCATCCCCCCCAAACGGTATTATTTAGTTAACGGTGATTACATGTCAGTGGCACCCTTTATCGAACGGGTTTCCATCTGATTTCCAGCCTGTACGTGCTTATCATACAATGAGTGTTTTATGGTTCTCTGGTACTTTTGACATTCAATTCGGTCAGGTTCGGTTACAGTTTACCAGACATAAGGCATATTTTGCTATTGTCTACAAGTGACTTTATGCATATGAAAATAATTACAAAACTTCGCTAAACTTTCCTTTGAATGGTTCTCGTTTATGATCTCTTTTCTATACGGAGGTGCACCAAATATGCTTGGGCGACATAATCATCGGTTCCACATTACACGAGCCTGGGGTTTCTGCTTTTCTTGATGCTGTACACAACTTGCCGTTACTATATTAACATATTGATGTAAATATGCATTTCTTGCTACACCAAAACGTGAGAAAAATTTGCCTATTGATACCAGTTATAGAAATTAATTTCATCATGACTGACTGCATTGCACATAATAATTCAACCAACACTACCAATTTACGGACATAATTTGCTCAGTTAAGAACTGATTCGGGGCTAAGACAATTCACAACTAAACGCACCCGAGTTTCGTCAGCAAAGAACTCAACCATGCATACAATTCTCGCTGGAGAAGGTCAATTTTTCGCATACTATGCTGCAAACACGACACAGATTTATGGATAGAGGGGCATCAAAGCTCGGTTGGGATATAAAAACAGACCAAACTGGTCTTATTTTCTGTTTTCTACCCAAGCAGTGTATCTATGATGAGGTTATTGCTGGGTAAACTGGTTTAAAAAGGACTGAAGGAATTAAAAACCAACACGAGTTTGCTTTCGGGCGTGTTGTCATCTGTCATTAACAGTATTCAACGAACTGACGGTTTTCTAACTATTCCATTTATTTTAAATTGATTTCCATGGTATGGTTTTCGTTCTTCTTACTCAGAAAAATGCTTCTGGACGTTGAATGTGACAAATGTTTTTAGACATCTTTCTTGGAGCGCAGTCATATGCATTCGTTGGGTTGTTGGTCAATCTCGTCAAGAGCCAGTGGGGTGTGATAGATATGAATAATGAGATCACGTCGAAGGACACCATCATCTGCCTCTACTTCAAGGTGTTGGATGCGTTTTAAGAACTCATCAGCTGACCTCACTGTCCACTTCGAATCCTTGGTAAGGTTAAACAGTCGCGTGTACAAATACTTTGACAACCCAAAGGTTGAGGTGCCACGTAAGAAGACGATGGGGTGTAGGAGCAGTCCGTGTTTGTGAACCCTTGGCAGGCCGTAGAAGCGCGCCATTGCGACATCAGTGGCTTTGTTGGCCAGTGCGTCTCTTTGCATGAGAGTTCCCGCCTTCCACAGCTTTTCAACCGTCTTGTTTATGCTGTTCACGAGCTTTTTGAACTCGCTAGTAGTCGATGGTGCATGCGAGTTTTCTTATCCATCAAGAAGTTACTCAGTTTTGCTCCATACTCAGCCTCTAGTTTTCGTATCCTCCCAATTTCTCGTTCTCTTGCCTTTGAAATCGTCGCTTGACGTTTGTGCTGGAGGAGTAGATTTGCCACTTGATGCCTCATGGCGTTTTCGCCCTGTCCAGCAGAGTCGCATTTATGTAGCTCTGAATCAAACGATGCGATAAAGTCTTCTGGTTGAACATCTCTCGTACTGAATTTTGCGTCATAGGATAAAACCGCTAGTTATTGCTGAGTGGGCCCATGGGAGGAAACGTTTTGAACCAGGGGTTCATTAGAGCAGGACAACTTTGGTGGACTTATTTTCTCAAACTTCCCATAAATAACTTGTGTTGACGACATGAGATTGTCAAGGATTGCTGATTTGAGGATTTTCAGCTCGTGCGCTGTATATTTTTTATTTCGATAAAGAAAGTTCTTTGGGAAAACATTAAGAAACTTTATTAAGGTAAATTTTCGACGCCGGTTCTCCAGGTAGTCATCAGATTGACCTGATTCAAACACTTTATTCACGTCTAACAACGACCTGGGGAACCAGCGTCGAACATTTACCCTTTTAAAGTTTATAAACGCTTTCCCGAAGAAATTCCTTTATTTAAATTATCCTTCCTGGGATGTCAATTTTTCAATATATATATTTTTTTCTGTCGAGCCTTTTTTCTACACTATATCATCTCGGAATGCACTCAACCTCAGCTATTCAATATATATATATATATATATATATATATATATATATATATTGCGTAAATTTTCGACACCGAATCTTTCGGATGTCTTCAAATGCAGACGCAAAGTAAATGTGACACAAAAATTTAACATCTGAAATGCAATAGAAAATCTAGACTTGCGTTGTAGTTGCACCATTGATCGGCCACCATGTGTGTCAGCTTGTACTAATTTAATTTCGTTTCTTCCACTTCGACTTGAGATCTCTGTATGCCATATCCAACTCTTTGATAAGTGACTCATTTGAGTGCATGGCCGCCAGGAAATCTCTACGTTTCTTTAAAGGACAAACGGTGACAATCCGAGGTTTATACCAAGCGAAGTGGTGCTCGATGTCTAGGTTATGCATGGATACTTGGGAGAGATGGTCTCGCCTCGTTATTGCCAACTGTTGATTGAAGGAAAACCGGCCTGATTTGAGCGAATTTTGGAGATTTCGCAAAGACTTTTTTCTTATTCGGCTCAATTGTGACCAGCGTTATTTTATCGAGGAACTGTCCTGCTGAGTAAACTGTCGTTGGCGAGAGTGCCTCATAGGAGACTTAAAGTTAATTTAGAAGGTTTAAGACTTCGTAGTCCCCTTACTGATTTCATTACGTCATATCTATTTAATCGTAAACAAAAGGTCTTAGTGGGGTCCTCATTTTTAGCTGAGACGCCTATCGTAAACGGTGTCCTTCAAGGCACCGTTCTAGGTCCTCTTTTGTTTTTACTTTGCATCGATGATATTTCATCAGCAGTTAAACTTTCATTCTTTTATTTATGTGGACGATTCTTGTATATTCATTCTCTAAATCTTCAGCCCAACGATGCTTAGCAAAAATCCATGCAGACTTGCTAACACTTTCCGCGTGGATGTCAACATGGAAATTGGAATTCTCACCTGTTAGGTGTGGTTACATGTGCTTCGGGCTTGACAGACTACCACAACCCATTATTTTTCAAGGCACCCCCATGACCGAATGTTCCATCATCAAGGACTTAGATTTAAGCTACACTAATAATTTAGATACGTCGCCTGATGCCGATAGAATAACGGCCAAAGCTGCCCAGATTTTTGGCTTTATCTCTTATAATTTCTATCTTCCTGAAATTATATTTAGAATTTATCAAATTATTTTTCTTTTCATACTTGAACATTGTTATCCATTTTTTGTTTAATGACCGAGTCTAGCCATTCTAAATTGAAAGGATCCTTAGACATTTTACGCCGAAACTCTTACCTCGGACACTTTCAATTACCTCCTACTCGAATAGGTGCCAGCTAACTAACCTAAATTTCTATGCGTTCAAAGACTGGATGATGGAATCTGCCTGCTTTTCCGCGTTTATAATAGTTCAAATATTCCCTGAATTTCAGTTCTTAAACCCACTTGGCGTCCACACAACCTACGTAATTCTTCACTGATTATACCTCCTCCTAGATCCTCCACTTCTAAACGCTCTGTTCTTTGCTTGCAAATATTGATTACTTTGGAATAACTGGTCAATCGATATAAGGTTATCAAATAACCCGTCTACATTCAAGCGAGGACTGCACGTCTATCGTAGCACTGATTAGATTTACATTTTATTTTCCTCATCCTTTACAAGCAGCTTTTTCCATGCCCCCGAGAAAGGACCACTGGGAATTTAGAAAACCGGCTCCCAATTATGTTTCCATGCATCGTCTTCCCACGACCTATGATGTCTACATAAGTTATCCCCTCAGTAAAATTATTCTCAAACAATTGGGTTATATTTGCACGTACATTTTAAACTACCTGTGATTCGGATGCTAATAAACATCATCAGAATTACAAGCTGAATACTGAGTTGTGCAGGTCTCCGACTCATTTTCGATTCTCATGCGAATTAGCAACCCTGAGCACATTATGTTGACTTCTTCTTACTCAATTTCCGGATGTCCCATTATAATTTCATACTACGCTCAGGGGTGGTCTTCTGCGCGTGTTTGAAGTTGGTTTTGTATTTCATGGTCTTTGGAGGGTACGCGGTTTTTAGTCTCTACCTTTGTATAGAAGACGCCTGATGCCGTGTAGCGACGGGTCCGGAAACAGTTCAGAAAGCGGTCTAAACACACCTGTCAAAATGTAACAACATCACTGAAGACAACCTCGTGTGGAACCCGAAGAGACAGAGAACATAGTCCTTGCAAAAAACGCCAGACTCGTCAGGAGTACAGTCTAAAGGCTGGCCGACTCAGGATATTGCAGCAAAACCATGTATCTGAGTAAATTCCGCAAAATCAGAGTCTAACAAGGTCGCATGCAAGCACATACAGCAGTAAAAGGCGGCTGCCAAGAAACCTGCTAAAGGCTGACGTTAGCTTTTAGTTATACCACATGATAACTATATAAGCACACCAAGTGCACAAAAACCAAGCCAAAAAGTCCAAAGGGAGACTTATAACGAAACGGAGGCTTGACTTAGCAATGGGCAACGCAGTAAATTAGGATAAAGTACAACCAACACATGGTTGGCCGAAACTTTCACGGAGTTGGACTTTGTGAGCTCTGCGGGTAGTTTGTCCAGAGTAAAATAAATGAATGAACTGGGAACGAGAGTTCTGTCAGTTGAAATATGTGATGCGAAAACAGCAGGCGTTCGTTTAGATCGCAACCGAAATACAGATAAAAAAAGGGATCCCCGAATCAACGTCAGCAATTCCTAGGGAGATATTTAAACACGGCCTAGGTCTTCTTCAAGAGTAATTTACAGCATTGTTAAGAGATGGCGAGTTGATTTACAGTCTAAAAGCATATCGAACAGGGAACGCTCAGCCATCAATTGGTTCAAACCCTCGACCACGACCCTTAAAATCATTTTAGAAACCAAAGCGCAGGTGCAGCTCTTCCTACAAACAAAGTCATCTCTGCGGGATATGCGCGCTGGTGTTTTTTTCAACCGGTCTACGAGCCGAGAGAACGAATGAAGATGAATCAACTGATTAACGAACTGAAAGAGCGAAGGAGCAATGACGTAACACGCCTAAAAATCAGGGAAGGGTGCATAATTTACGCCAGAAGAGAATTTATTTGGCCGAAAGCAGTCAGGTTGCAAGCTTATCCAATATATAAGTGCCCACTTTCGAGGCCACTATAAACACTGGTGGCCACTGTCTCGAAGTATACTATACGAACTGTCAGAGTCTCTTCCACAAACTCGATGAGCTCAAATCCCGAGCCTCTTATCAGAAACCGCACATAATTGCATTGACAGAGACATGTCTAATTGAAGAAAAAGGCCTTAGCGAAGTCAGTATCGGGGGCTACCACATGTTCCATTGTGTCAGATTCCAAACGTAGAGGCGGAGGCCTGGCACTTTATATATACTAGGAACTATCTTTCTGTCAGAGGGAAATTCCCGACTTAGAACTACGAAGGTATGAAATAGTTTCTTGTAAAATTCGTATCAAACAATTGCAAACGCTTAAACTATGCGTTGTTTACCGGCTTCCTAGCTCGAACGAAAGTGCTGAAGTGGAACTCACTGAAATTGATATGCCAGCAGGATAATTTATAACTCATGGGTGACTTCAACCCACCCGGCATAGATTTAAAAAGACCCTCAGCAAATGCCGCGGCAAATTCATTCGAATATAAACTACTAAAATTTTCCTGGACGAATACCTCACCCAGCACAAAGAGTTCGGAAGCAGGCTGAGAGAAGGTCAACGATCAAATTGTTCAGATCTCGTTTTCCGTACAGAACAAGGGGTCATAAGGGAAGTGAACTCCAAACCGGCACTAGGGTTAAGTGGACATATTGCTTTTACCTACGTGTGACCTCATTAAAACCTACTGGATTATCAAAGGTCGTGAGTGCGCCCTGGAATGTGATTAATTCTTCGAGCAGGCTGGGAAGGACCATCTGCGGGCTCATTCCTTTAAATTGAAGAGTAAGGTAGTCCATACGGACGTCTGACAGAACGATTTCTCGCAGGGAGTCAGTGAAGCATGAAACGGACTCCCTGATTCATTCATCCTCTCATATACTGTTGAAGCATTTAAATGCAAGCTAGATACTTATATGCTGAAAAACTGCTGTACATGTTATCCAAATTATGTCAATGACGGGTGTTAGCCTCGTTCACACCTACCAATGAATTCAAAGTTTCACTTATTGGATTTATTGTTGTAAAAGTTGAAAATATTTCAAATTTTTATGTAAATAGAAGGCTCAAGAGCGGAAGCTTTACTCACTCAATAAAGTGACTTATCTCCACAACCGCAAATAAAGAGACGCAGAGACAGTTGGAAAGGGGATTTGGCCGCATTGAGACGTGATGCTTCCGCGGAAACTTGGTTAGTCAATACGACTGATAGCGAGGTAACCTGTCAGAATTTCCAAGGGATTATAGAGCGCCTACTTGAAGTCCATTGCCCAATGAAATAATAAGAGCATATGCCCGACCTCCATGGATCAATCTGTCAAGAAAAAGGAGCATAAAGAAGAAACCGAGACTTTGGTAAATGTGCTTTCGTCTTCAAGATCCCATATCATTTGCAGAATATAAAGAGCGAAGAAATGAATGCCGTAGGCAAATACGGATTGCTAGAACTACCTGCAAGTGTCAACTTACAACAGAAGCCACAATATGCCCTAAAAACTTTAATGGGTACATTCGCAGTTAACGGAAGCATCGGGACGAAATTTCGAGTCTAAAGGATAGCCTAGGGAACATATTAACTGATGGACCGCAGAAAATTCAGCTACTGTCCCAATTTTTCAATCGACGTTAAAGGTGGAATCATCTGCTGACAATCCGGAACTTGCGATGGGTGAAGATACGGTTGTCATTGAAACCGTAGCCTTTCAGTCGACGAAGTCAGACGGGTCCTCAACCAAATCAAGCCAGACAAGTCTACTGGATCGGATGAAATCCCTTGGGTGATACTTAAAGAACTATCGGCTGAGATAGCAATGCCTCTTTCACCTCTGTTCGAGTTGTCAATGAGAACAGGGAGCTTGCCTTCGCTGTGGAAGACAACCACCATCATTCCCTTATATGATGGAGGTAGCAAGATGGCAGCAAACAGCTTTATACATATAAGCTTGACTTGCATTCTCTGCAAAACAATGGAATTCCTTGTCAAGCGTGCTTTTCTAAAGTTTTGTGATGAAAATGGCATCCTACTGAATTTTCAGCATGCTTTTTGGCGAGGGAGCTCCTGTCTTTCAAACCTGCTGACTTATCTCGAAGACTGGACCAGTACTTGAGACGGGGACTTCGAAGTAGATGAAATGTACATTGATTACAGCAAAGCATTTCACAGCCTGTCTCCCCAATGCCTTATACATTAACTGAGTGTCCTTGGCATCAGAAGGAAGCTTTTGAAATGTAGAAAGTCTTTTTTTATTCGTCGAAAACAACGCGTCTGTATCGGAGAGGATAACTCGGAATGGGTGAATGTGATTAGCTGTGTCCAACAAGGCTGCGATCTTGGTCCCCTTCTTTTCATCCTTTATGTAAATGACAGTCTTCAGGAACTGAACTGCTGTAAGATCACGTTTGTTGATGACTTTAAGCTATGGCAATTCATTAAAAACCCAAGCGATCAGAATGCTCTGCAAAATAATATGCGCAGGCTGTGAACATAGTGCGATAAATGACTCCTGTGCAAAGGTGTGCCGTTCTCCACCTTCGTCTAACGTGAGGGCATATTACCTGACAGACACTCAAATTCCCATAAAATCTTCACAGAATGTCCTCTGTGTTTGAATATAGAACTATCTGAAGCCATCATTGCAATGTTCCAAGTCTGCAAACACCGCCATGCGAGTACAGCAAGCTATCAAAAGTGCACTCGTATATTTCGACGAAGACTTCTTTGATAAAGTCTACGGTACCTTCGTTCGACCTCATCTAGAATATGGTATACAGGCTTGGCGAGCATGACTCGCAAAGACAAAATATATCTCGAGAAAGTGCAACGTCGTGCAACAAAGCTGGTAAGAGGTCTAAAATACCACTCTTATATAGAGAGACCAGAATACCTTAATCTATTCCCTATGTGTTACAAGCAGCAAAGGGGTGATGTTATCTTAGTTAACAAGGTACCGCACGGCCTTGAGTAAGGGCTGCGCTTTGAGGGCATGTTTTAGTGGTATCTTTTGCCTCATCTTCGTATACTCGAAATGAAGCTGCGCACGAAAATTTCCAGGCTAAACTCAGCTCTGAATTCTTCACGCAACGAGGAGTAAGGGAGTGGAATGATATTCGCAATCAGTCGTGAAGGTGACGTCCCTACAGCTTTTCAAGAATTGCTACGATAATTATATGTGTCCCTTGTTTTCTCTCGATGATCTTAATATGAGGTAATAACACTTTAACTCCAGACATGAGATATTTTAAAAAACAATGCTACTTATATTTTGTGAATATTATCTGTATAGTGTACATTATTAGGAGTACGTACACAGATGTAAATGACACACTGGCATGGAAACAATAGGGTTTTCAAAAGCACCAAATAAACTGAAAGAAACGACCTACCATGCTGCTTCATATCATCTGGCAAAGCAGTTTTGTTTCTCTTAGCACCTTTTTTTAAAAAAGACAAATTCGCAGCCGTTTTCCTTCCCCTCTTGACTTCGACCATCATTTGGAAATATTGACGATTCCAATGGTTTCCGCGGTCTTTGCTGTTTTCCTCTTCCTTTACCCTTTGCAAACTGCTAAAACCTCGTCCGCCATCTCATCTGTCGTGCCTTAAGGCGATGGTGATTGCGGCCTCAACCTTCTGTCCGGTATCGACAAAACTGACACCATACCTGTAAGGCCCCAAGGCTGTTATGTGTTGTAGGAGGACAAGGCCAATTTTCGAACCAAAATTTATTAAAAAATGGGTGGAAGCACAGTAAGTGGGTCCCAGAAAAAGTCAATAAACCCGAGAGCGTGTCTGACGCGAACCGTGGTAACAGGGGTTTTATGGGTGGGACAGAATAACATCAAAAACAACAGTCAAAACGGTGAAGGTAATATGAAAGTGAAAATTTATAAATAAACATGATGTTCGAATGAGGGGAAAATAACCCGCCCAACATGAAAATAAAAAAGAAGCATCCAATAAAAACGCATGTGTATAATTAACGGTCCCCATTGGTTGAAAATGAAAGCAAACTAATCAGATGAAATCGGAGCCAATAAGAAGAAGGCAGCAAATGCGCGCTTTAATTGAAGGCATTTAAATTAAAGCTGATGAATGAGATCGATAATTAAGGCAGCCAGAAGCAAAGTAAATGCACAAAAGGGAAGCGGAACAAGGGTAAGATTAGTAAAATGCATTAGATCACGTATGTTACTTGTGCTGTAATAAGTATAATAAGTAGAAATTTTTGTCTAGGTAATCGACGGTAGTTTAGGTGTTAGTGGAATAAGGAAAACGAAAAATGAAGTATAATTAAAAGAATGTGAAGTATTAACCGACGGAAAAAATTAACGTTATTTAAGGGTAAGATATTTGAAAGCGAAGGAAAAAGTAGTATTAGATTATGTGTCACATGGCTGTAAAAATAGGAGAGTAATATTACGAAATTAACAAAGAACAAAGAAAATGTTGCACTGAAAAAACAGAATAATTAGTTTGAAGGCAAGGTGAATGTAAATGTTTATCCCCATTGTAGGATGTCATCGCAAGAAAAAAAAGAAGGAGAGGAGCTCAGATGAATAAGGCAACGGAAGAGGAAATTATAATGAAAAAAAATTGACTCCAGCCGAATTTCCGATTACCTACAGGAAAGGAGACTGCTACCTATGCATATGTTGTGCGCATGTGGAAACAATATAACCCAGCAGGCCTCTGCAGAGCAGACAAACGGCTTCTTATTTAAATGTTCCCGCTGCAGACGAAAGAAGTGCCTAAGAAAAGGTACTATTTTCAAAGGTAGTAGGTTTACCTTGGGGAATATAACGAAAATTGTCTACCGGTAAGTTGAAGGCGTGCGAGACAAGTGCTGTACCGCACTGGTAGGGGTGCATCGCAATACTGCAATGCAGTGGTACGCAATTTGTCGCAATGTGTCAACCAGTGCACTCATGAGTGCCGTAGGCCAGGTAGGCGGCAAGGGTATAGAAGTGCAGGTGGACGAGATAATTACTACTACTCTAATGCGTATACGACTACTTCTACTGCTATTTCAACTAGTATTACTACTACTACTACTACTACTACTACTACTACTACTACTACTACTACTACTAAAACTACTACTAATACTACTACTATTTTCTACTATTACTACTACTACCACTATTAATACTATAACAACTGTGTCTACTACTACTACTCATACTACTACTACTTGTACTACTACTGCTACTGCTACTACAACTTCTATTACTACTACCACTACTACTACTACTACAAATATTAATACTAATATAACCATTACCACTACTACCACTACAACTACTATTACTAGAACTTATACTGCGACTACTACTACTAAGAATACTACACCTGCGTCTACTACTACTTCTACTGCGTTTACTGCAACAAATTCTACTATTACCACTTGTACTACTACTGCGTCTACTACTACTACAACTATTACTACTACTACTTACACTACAACTACTAAAACTACTACATTCACTCCTACTGCTGTGTCTACAACTACTTCTACTTCCACTATTACTACTTCTCCTATTACTTCCACTACTGCTGCGTCTACTACTACTACTACTACTACTTATTCAAATACTACTACTACTATTAATAATACTCCTACTACTGCGTCTACTACTATAACGACTTGTACTACTTCGACTACTAATAGTTTATCACTACTTCTATAACTACTTCTACTACTACTACTACTACTACTACTACTACTACTACTACTACTACTACTACTACTACTACTACTACTACTACTACTACTACTACTACTACTACTACTTCTACTACTACTACTACTACTACTACTACTACTAATGCTACTACAACTTCTATTACTACTACCACTACTACTACTACTACAAATATTAATACTTATATAACCATTACCACTACTACCACTACAACTACTATGACTACAACTAATACTGCGTCTACTACTACTAAGAATACTACACCTGCGTCTACTAATTCTAATACTACTACTACTACAACAACTGCGTCTACTACTACTTCTACTGCGTTTACTGCAACTACTTCTACTATTACCACTTGTACTACAACTACGTCTACTACTACTACTACAACTATTACTACTACTACTTACACTACAACTACTTAAACTACTACATTCACTCCTACTGCTGTGTCTACAACTACTTCTACTTCCACTATTACTTCTTCTCCTATTACTACCACTACTGCTGCGTCTACTAATACTACTACTACTTATTCTAATACTACTATTACTACTTTTAATAATACTCCTACTACTGCGTTCACTACTATAACGACTTGTACTACTTCGACTACTAATAGTTTATCACTACTTCTATAACTACTTCTACTACTATACTACTACTACTACTACTACTACTACTACTACTACTACTACTACTACTACTACTACTACTACTATTACTACTACTACTACTTCAGCTACTCATACTACAATTAATATTACTACTACTACTGATACAACTACTAATACTATTATTAATACTTCAACTAATACTACTACATTTGCGTCTACTTATACTACTACTACTATTACCACAACTACAACACCGTCTACTGCTGCTACTACTCCTACTACCACTACTAAAAATACCACTAATACTGCGTCTACTTTTACTACTAATACTACAAATACTACTAATTATGTTACCATTACTACAGGAAAGGAGACTGCTCCCTATGCATATGTTGTGTGCATGCGGAAAAAATATGACCCAGCAGGCCTCAGCAGAGCAGACAAACGGCTTCTCATTTAAATGTTCCCGCTGCAGACGAAAG
>WEDG01002066.1:0-7500 GCA_017591395.1 Schistocephalus solidus | reverse complement strand
TATGACTTCTTCTACTAATACTTCTATTACTACTACTACTACTACTGCGTCGCTGCAACTACTACTACTGCTACTAATACTACAGCTACTACGTCTGTTATTACTACTTCTACTAAAACGCGTCTACTACTACTACTACTATTATACTTCTACTATTATTAATATTGCGTCTACTACCACAACTACTACTACAACTAAACTATTTCAACTAATTGTGCTATAAATACCACTACTAGTGCATCATCTAATGCTACTACTTCTACTATTTATACTCCTACTACTGCGTCAACTACTATTACGACTACTACTTCTTCTACTAGTAATAGTATTACTACTTCAACGACTATTACTACTTTTACTATTACTCAAACTACCATAACTATTACTACGTCTACGACTACTGATACTACAACTAATACAGCGTCTACCACTACTACTAATACTACTACTACTATTACCACAACTACTACTCTGTTTACTGCTACTACTACTACTACTACTACTATTTCTACTACTGCGTCTACTACTACCACTAATTCTACTACTACTACTTCTATTGCTACCATTACTACTACTTCTAATACTACTACTACTACTACTACTTCTACTACTAATACTACTACTACTACTACTTCTACTACTACTGCAACTAATTCTGAGTCTGCCCTTACTACTACTACTTCCACTGCTACAACAACTACAAAAACGTTTAACTACTACTACCGCTTCTACTACTACAACTACTTCTACTCCTGTGTCTACTGCAACTGCTGATACTTAAACGAATACTTCTTGTAATACTACTTCTACTACTTCAACTACTACTACTCTTACTACCACAACTTCTACTGCGTCTAATACAGCTACCACTACTACTGCGTCTACCACTCCTGCGTTTACTACTTGTACTTCTAATACTATGAATACTACTACTAATACAACCATTACTACTAATACTAATACTACTACTACTACTACAATTAATACTATTCCCACAACAACTACTGTGACTAAAACTACTATTTTTTATTTAACTACTACTTCTACTGCTATTACTTTTACTGCTACTACTACTACTACTACTACTACTACTACTACTACTACTGCTACTACTATTACTACTACTACTACTATTACTACAACTACTGCTGCGTCTTCTACTACCACTACAACTACCACTATTACTACGGCGTCTACTACTACTACTTCTAATCATTTTACTGTGGAAAAGGGAAGCTACTTACCAAACAACCCTTTACTAGCAGAATAAAGGGCAGTGAATGCCAAAACGTATAACTATACAGAACATTTGACAGCAGTCCCATGATAATTTTTGTGATCTTTATCTGTACAAGACAACCTACTCTAGGCTTTTAAGTAGACAAAACAATATTATTTTTTTCTGGGACCCGCTTAATGTGCTTCCACCAAAAAATGCTCTTAGACTTCGTTAGTCCGTAAATATATATTTTCGAAAATAATAGCAGAAGCTAGCACCAAGGTTACACAAAGTAAATTCTGTCCAAATAGCGCAGATTTTTTAGATGAAGCTCAAATGCGTCACCATAATCCCCGCGATCATTGTTAGAACTAAAAAAGTGAAATTCGATTAGCACTTTGTTCATTCTATTGAATAAATAATAATAAATAATCCTTTAAATATTATCCTCCTCAAACGTCTCACTTTCTCCTTTTTATTCGTACTGATTGAGGTTATGACTTCCTATTTACGGCACCGAATCTGCCCAGTTAATCTTATCTGTTCACCTAAGCATGTTGAAAATTTGGGACATAAAGAACAAATAAAATGTGTTCTGATATTATTTAAAATATATTTTAAACCGTAAAATGCATCCGTTAGCTAGATACTTCCATAAAAGCTAATTTTTCTGTCTAATCGCAGGACGATTGCACAAGACAAGATACTGTGACAGGAATTGTGTCCTTCAGAACAAACACAACTGATCCATGTGGTTTAACCCATCGCACCCTATGCTGAACGAAGACGTTCGATGACCATTTTATTGATTTTCTGCAATTTTTTAGAAGTTATTCTTGTGGACAGCCTAAACTTCATGGCGACAGACATTTCACAGTACATTTTTTATTCACGAAAGATAAGGCAAATGCATTGAAATAAATTCGGGAAGGCTAACATGATCTATCAAACCTAGGCATCCCACATGGGTTATTCAGCCCCACCCAAGTCCACCGTGTGAAAATGGATTGCGTCGTGGCAGATTTGCGTGAAATGTATTCACTTAGTTACTGGTATGAATGCGGTGCTTTAAGACGAATCAAAGCCGCTCAAATAGGTGCAGATGTCCGGTTCTCTGCTCCTCAGGTCAGCGGTTGTTTAGCGGACACTTAACGCTGTTCGTCCTTTATATTCTTTCCTGCATCTTCAATTTTGCATACTCTTTCCCATTCACCAGGGTTCTAAATTCGGATACTTTAATGCTTTATGTAATTATATCTGAAAATTATTAGCGGAACGTTTGTAAGCATTTGTAAAGCACTCACTACTAATGAGAGAGCTTAAATCCCCAAAGTTACTTGTTGCTAAATTTAAAAAAACGCAGGTAGCGAAGGGTATAAAATGCATTCCCTTTGTCCTCTTTGTTTTTTTCTCTTCGAGAAAATTTTAGAGATTTATGTAAGGTTAGTTACATGCAATGCCAATCATGCGGTATTCTTACGTGTATACCGTTTTTTCAATATATGTTGAAATACCAACAAAAAATATACCTAGTTTATGGAAAAAATTAAATACCTTGAATAATCATGGTCGCAGGAGCTGTTCAGATAAGAAATATAATGGTTTAATGACAAACATAGCTGAAGTTGACGTTTTTTAGCAGATGTACATAATCAGGCTGATGGAGTTTTGAAATACGTGGCTAGCATGAAGAGGTTCGGACCACTAAGCTAAAAGGCAAGGCCTGCAGAAAGGGGCCTTAGTAGATTGGATGCGTAACAACTTGTCCATTATACCAAACAAACGGGAGGTAACTGCTTTTCCTAGAGGGTGCAATATATAGTTAAGTTTAGTCTTGATGCAAGTAAAACAATATTTGAATGGATGATCTTCCGTCTAATCAGAATGAAAACGGGATAACTTGGGAAAATTTAATAGTAAATGCCACGAATTAATATGGTTTTTTGCTTATTCTTTTTACTGGTAAGTTTGATGGGTCTGTCAGTTTTACAGAAATATTTAGACACGTTAAAATGCGTATGGATTAAAAGATCGAGATTATTTTACGGCACTATTGGAATGTCGTTAACTGGCATAAAATATCGGAATCTATGAAGTTCAAATTGAACCTCCTGAATACAAGGTGGAATGTATATTATTATTCAAAATGGGGAAGCATTGGTAATCCAGGCGGAACAGTGCTAGTTTATTCGTGTAGACTGTTTCCCTGACCTGGTATTAGAAATATTTTCATTAGCTATCTGAAACATCCTCTTCTCCTTCTCAAATACAAATTTGTCTAAGAGCAGTACAGTTAGAAGAATGCCAACTGCAAATATTAGCTCATTGTAAATGGCGTCTCGGGAGTTTGTAACTGAATGTACGAAAATGATACCCCTACCACTAATCTGTTGAATGCAGGATGGTATAGAAATCAGTGACCAAATTGACAGTCCGTAAGCCAAGGGGGATGGCGGAATTACGAAGGTTAATTACTTGCCCTTCTTGTTAAGGCAAGTTGAATACATCAAATTTCTTATTTCTTGAGACTACAACAAAGCAAGGAATCGAATCGGACGCCATGAAAAATTCATGTGTCTACAATTCAATCACTTTTTATGAACGATAAACGAGAAATTGAAAGACATGCTCCACAAAATCTGGAATAATAGCAGAGGTCATTTTTAAAATTTTGAGTCCATGGTCTTCAATTACCGAAGGCCGGATTTTTAGGCCAGCTTCTGCGTGAAAAGCTCATCACACTCAAAAAAACCGGATAAAGTCAATAACAAAAATTCCATTCAACTCAAGATGCCAAATAAAGATTCCCCCAGGAAGACTATGCTTGGAACTACAGTATTAAGATGGAGTTCAGTGAATGAGGGTAAGACACACAAAAAATTATTAAGGGATATACCGAATTACCTATAGTTGTTCCCGTGCATGGATTCTTGGTGGTTGTTACTAAAATGGACAGAGGGAAACGGAAAAAAAGTACAGTTAAGCTCTGTTGCCGGGTACATACACTGAAGCCAAAGTTAAGCCCTAGTGATCTTACTCGATCACTTCTCAAACCAGCCATCACAGAAACATAGTGGGTCTTAATTTCAAAGTGACAGGCAATTGGTGTAACCGCCTACGGAACATTGTGCAATGGGTGTGAACATATCCTATTAATTCAGCTGAACTATCATACTCAAGTCCACCTTGGAAGTGTAAAGCATCTACGGGAAAGTTGTCACAACAATCGATTCAGCATTCTTTACGATAGTCATGATGGAGATGGGAGAAGGCGTACATACATGGACTGCGTACACATGCGTTTCTTAAAAGAGTTCTCGATCTACTTAACAAAATTCATTAAGGAGGACAGTGCAGATGAATACTTGCATCATACACGCTATTGAATAAAACAGGGAAAATCAATGTTGAATGAGAATGAATACTTCTCCCAGCACACATGTGTGAGAAAGGTGCAACGATGCAACCAGTTAAAAGATCAAATACAGTAAATTGGAAATTATAAATAAACCTAGACAATGGTGGGTAACAACTTAGGATAAAAGGCACATTGTCAAAACTCCGAATAGCTTTATCGGTTGCCTACATTGAGGAACAGCAGATGGTGAAGATACATAGATGACATGTAACATATGGGATGGCGAAGGTCGTCTATGAAATAAGGCATTATTATCCTAAAAACTCATTAGGCCTACAACGTTCCTGGAGTCAGCTAGCCTAAGAACATCGAAAAAAAGCAGTCGCCGTGGGAGTGTGATCCGCGATCAAAAGGCACAATAAATAGATGAACACAATAATACAAGACACGCATTCAAAATGAGGTAAAAGAATTAAGTAATATTTGTGAAAATTCCAAACAGAATGATTAAATAGATAAGATAGAAACCAAGCGTGTGTTTTTAATAAATTCGTCTTACGCCGAAAGGTGTAAAAGTGGACGGAGCCCAAAAAACATTACCGCGATTAAAAAAAGAGTTTAAGATAATTTTGCGACATGAGCGGGATTTAAAAAATCTAGGAAGGATATGAATAGACACTGAGCCCGTGGCTCAATGGTAGAGCGTTCGACTAAAATACCATAGGTCGCGGGTTCGCATCCCAGGTGTGCCACACTTGGGATTGGGTATGACTGGCTGATGACGGCTAATAAGCCAGAAATGGCCATTCCGGTCTCCCTTGTCTTTGTCGGTTCCATTTCATCATATGCTACACGTCGCTATGCGACCACCTGCGAGAGCTCTAGTCTGAGATCCATGGCACAACGGAACATACATGTTCCTTAAGCAGATCGGTGAGCCCCACACTATCATATATATATATATATATATATATATATATATATATATATATATATATATAATAATAATAATAATAATTTCAGAAATTATTTACCCGATTATTCTCTGGAGTCCATATACCAGAAACCGCATAGAGAACGCTGGGGGACCCACTGAGGAGCCGAACCCCTCGTTGCTGTGTCACACAGCAGCAGAAACATCAGGCGAAACACGTGTCTGGGCTTTTAGCTAGTATCTATGTCAGAGTACGAATAACGTCTTTTGCCATATAAGATTCCTACTACTTGTAGTACTACTTGTTTGTAGAATGGGCATTACGTGTAGGTTTATTTCTACAGTGGTTGATTGTCTTCGACCCAAATGTTCATTGAAATTTCGGGTCTGACCCTAAAAAGTCATGTCCGAATCACCTGACTCCATGTCCTGCACTTAATAATTTCAGAAATTATTTACGCCATTATTCTCTGGGTCATATACCAGAAACCGCATAGAGAACGCTGGGGGACCCACTGAGGAGCCGAACCCCTCGTTGCTGTGTCACACAGCAGCAAAGCATCAGTGAAACACGTGTCTAGGCTTTTAAGCCAGTATCTATGTCGGAAATATGGTAAAACGTCTTTGCCATATAAGATTCATACTACTTGTGGTACTACTTGTTTGTAGAATGGGCATTGCAGTGGTTATTCACGGTGGTTGATTGTCTTCGACCCAAATGTTCGGATTATGAAATTTCGGGTCTGACCCTAAAAAGTCATGTCCGAATCACCTGACTCCATGTCCTGCACTTAATAATTTCAGAAATTATTTTCGCGATTATTCTCTGGAGTCCATATACCGAAACCGCATAGGGAGACGCTGGGGGACACACTGAGGAGCCGAACCGCTCGTTGCTGTGTCGCACAGCAGCAGAAACATCAGCGAAACACGTGTCTGGGCTTTTTAGCTAGTATCTATGTCGGAGAGTGGTATAACGTCTTTTGCCATATAAGATTCATACTACTTTATAGTACTACTTGTTTTGTAGAATGGGCATTACGTGGTTATTCCACAGTGGTTGATTGTCTTCGGCCAAAATGTTCATTGAAATTTCGGGTCTGACCCTAAAAAAGTCATGTCCGAATCACCTGACTCCATGTCCTGCACTTAATAATTTCAGAAATTATTTACCCGATTATTCTCTGGAGTCCATATACCAGAAACCGCATAGAGAGCGCTGGGGGACCCACTGAGGAGCCGAACCCCTCGTTGCTGTGTCACAGCAGCAGCAGAAAGCATCGGCGAAACACGTGTCTGGGCTTTTTAGCTGAGTATCTATGTCGGAAGTACGGTATAACGTCTTTGCCATATAAGATTCATACTACTTGTAGTACTACTTGTTTGTAGAATGGGCATTACGTGGTTATTCCACAGTGGTTGATTGTCTTCGACCCAAATGTTCATTGAAATTTCGGATCTGACCCTAAAAAGTCATGTCCGAATCACCTGACTCCATGTCCTGCATCAATAATTTCAGAAATTATTTACCCGATTATTCTCTGGAGTCCATATACCAGAAACCGCATAGAGAACGCTGGGGGACCCGCTGAGGAGACGAACCCCTCGTTGCTGTGTCACAGCAGCAGAAACATCGGCCAAAACACGTGTCTGGGCTTTTAGCTAGTATCTATGTCGGAAGTACAGTATAACGTCTTTTGCCATATAAAGATTCATACTACTTGTAGTACTACTTGTTTGTAGAATGGGCATTACGTGGATTTATTCCACAGTGGTTGATTGTCTTCGACCCAAATGTTCATTGAAATTTCGGGATCTGACCCTGAAAAAGTCATGTCCGAATCACCTGACTCCATGTCCTGCACTTAATTATTTCCGAAATTATTTACCCGATTATTCTCTGGAGTCCATATACCAGAAACCGCATAGAGAACGCTGGGGGACCCACTGAGGAACCGAACCCCTCGTTGCTGTGTCACACAGCAGCAG